>JAHXMU010036689.1:0-27372 GCA_019455685.1 Philornis downsi
TCTTAGAAAATTCATTTTAATTTATTAAATTAATGAAGAGGATTAACTGTGTCCAACAATAAGATTTAGCAAACAGAAACTCATTCTAATTCCAGTTGATGGCTTTAGTAATCTGCATTAGAAAGATAGGATGTCGTATTCGAAAAACTACTCAGACAATTTTGTGATTGTTTGACTCAGTATTGTCTGAAAGTTCACCAAAGGCGGACAGCACCAAAGAAAAAATCCGAAATATTTTGTATTTTTTAATTCCATAAATGCAGAAAGGTAAGCCAGTTAACTAAAAATGCGAATAATTTTTATGGTTCTGATGCCAAACAGCTTTTTTCTATCGATTTTGGTTTCGTCGATTTCATTCCAATAATTTTGAAATCAAAGATGCACCACGTTCTGTAAGGCCAGTTATCGAAACCGTCACTAAAATAAAGGAAATGATCAATTCCGATCGTCATGTAAGCACTTTATCGATTTGATTGTCCAGAAGTTAAACAAAAACAGTTTGGAATCATTTAAATACAACTGCATACAAAAACTAGCTCGATGTATGGGCACCATACAAGTTACAAATCGATCCATTTCTGAAGTGGATGATGAAAAGTCAAGTGAAAAGGATATTGGAGAAATAGCGCTTAGCTAGCCCTAACAATAGTTAAGCCAGGATTGACGAACAGGAAGCTTTTGCTGTGTATTCCATCTCAGATGGACAGACTAAGAATTGACTGAAAATATTTCAAGAAAGTTATGCAAATATGAACATTATTTTATTTTAAATATCTAAAAAGAAACAGCTTAAAGTTATTTCTAGACAAAACTGTAGGAATAAAATAAATTAGGAATACAAATTATTCCTAATTTGGTTGCGAATATTAGGTATGAAATAGGAACAAAATTCAGTACAATTTTGATGCGTTTGCCGGAAACAGAATATAAAATTTACTGAAACAAAATTAAAATTTTTCCTAATTTCGTTTCGAGTATAAGAATCGTAATAAAAATTTATTCTAATTTCATTTTGAATACTTGCAACAGGAACAATGAATCGGTTGCCGGAAACAGAGTAAAAATTTTGTTGAAACAAAATCAAAATTGTTGCTAACTTCGTTCGGGTATAAAAATTGTAATAAAAATTGTATCCAATTTCGTTTTGAATATTTCAAACAGGAATATAATTTAGTACAATTTTGAATCGGTTGCCGGAAATAGGATAAACATTTTGTTTATTTTTGATTTATATTCCAGACTCTGAAATAAATCAAAACTATTTTCCGAATTGATTTTGTTTCGGTAAGGATGCCTGGTTCAAACTTACAATCACCCTCTAAGAGAATTATTGCAACAGGGTATTTTACAAATTTATTTGTCAGTAATATGAATCCTTTTTCATCTAACTATCATATGTCTTAAGTAAATTATCTAAAGTGTACTGCAAGCATCTTCTCGTATGCCCCATCTTCATTTTCCAAGAATAATTTCTAAGCTTCTTTAAAACAAACCAAGGAAACTGCACTTAAATAGGCAACGCTGATTGCATTGATTGTCAAAACATTCTGCAAATACATTACGGCAGAAAATCCACTACAAGATGATAATTTTTCAGCTTTAATTTACATTTGTTCTTCTTGGAGTTGTAATGACTATGATAGTAGATATAGTTATAGTAAAGTTATCATCCACACCTAAAACGAAAATTTTAATCAGAACGTATACAGTTTTACGTACACTGAAAGTCGGTTCTGTTTATCATGAAAATATTTTCCTAATGAATCGTTCAGTAATACATTTGTCTTATGAGCAACCAGTTACTTAAATATAGCAATATTTTATCCAAACACATTTGATAAATACCGGACAATTTATTTAGTTTTTATGTTGTTTTGTTCAAAAGTTAATAACAATACTTAATTTATTCACAACACAAACGGTTAGACACTTAATCGGATGGGCAAAGAAGGCAGAGCCGCGTTTCAAACGAGCTGAAAAATCTGCTTAACAAACGGAAAATCTTTCAATCACAACATTTAAAATGTAATGAAGTTTATTGTATCCTGTTCATTACGTTACAACTCAACATTTCCTTAATGCCACCCACAAATTTAGTATTTCGTTTTCTTCGCTGTTGTTGTTGTGGTTGTCGCCCCTGTTGCCAATGATGTTGCCACTGCCACTACTATAGAATAGCGGAAATGAACAAGAAACTTTCAAATTGAGTTTTCCGTTATGCCTTTAGTTTTCCTAACAAGACTAGAACACTGATAGATGAGAGGGGCAAAAAGGACGTGGAAAGGACGCTTAGCAGATACATGTACAAGTAAATACTGGCAAAGTTCCGTCTAAACATATACACTGATGTACATTTTAAAATATTTCATCCCAGCCAAATGTAGATTTATAAAAGAATCAACAACATCATTAGGGTACAAAATTTCTTGTCGTGAAAACTAAGAAAAGGTTAAGACGATTTGCTGGAGTGCGAGAGGTCGCTACAGAGGTTTCTTGACAATTACAAGAAGAAAGACATCTTTGGACGATTTCAATAATTTTTGGTCACACAAAGCAAGCTGCCAAAACGAAATGTACGAGGTGTTATAAAAAAAAAACGTTTTGTTTTTCAAATTTCGTGAGTTACGTATGTTCGATTTTAGCATTTTTTTCTGCTATATTGGTACACATGTCTGTTATATATGTTGACAGTATCAGGCATTTTGGATTATCAGTTTGTTTTTGACAGATAAAAAGGTTAGTCGTGTTTTAGTGTGCTCTTCAATTTTTTACTATTCGAAAAAATGGATCAAAGAAAGAAGTTTTGTGTAAAAAATGAAATTAAATGTGCAAGGACATTTGAAATGTTGACTGTGGCGTTTGGCGAGTCTGCTATGAGCAGAACACAAGTTCAATTGTGGTATAACCGGTTTAAGGAAGGCCGAGAAGATGCCAATGACGTTGCTCGTCCTGGTCGCCCGAGCACGTCAAGTTCGGTCAAATGTGAAGGTTTTGCTCACTGTTTTCTTCGATTGCAATGGCGTGGTGCATCATGAATTCTTGCCACAAGGTCGTACGGTCAATAAGGAATACTACCTTGAAGTTATGCGCCGTTTACGCGAAGCAATTCGTCAGAAACGCACAGAAATGTGGAAAAACCAATCATGGATTTTGCACCATGATAACGCACCGGCTCAGATATCGATGCTTGTGCGTGAGTTTTTGGCCAAAAACAAAACTGCAATCATGCCTCAACCATCGTATTCACCGGACTTGGCCCCCGCTGACTTTTTCCTCTTCCCAAAACTGAAGACACCGAAGAAAGGGAAGCGTTTTGCTACGATTAAGGAAATAAAAGAAAAATCGAAACAGGAGCTGTTGGCAATACCAAAAAGCGCGTTTTAGAAGTGTTTCGAGGATTAGAAGAAACGCTGGCACAAATGTATTATATCTGAGGGGGACTACTTTAAAGGAAATAAAATAAAAATTGATGATAATAAATATTTTTTGGAAAAAATTTATCTTTTGATCTACGAGGTGTGATCAAATACAATAATACAATCTTTTTTCATATAAATGAAAATTCACTTACATGGATTCAATGAACATTTCCATTACTTTTCATTTAATGAAAATTCAATTTTCGGTAAGCAGAATCACGCTGGAGGCTGAGTGTACTCTTATCTATGTTTAACAAACGTATTTTAAGAATATGTAATGATAATGGCCACATCTGTTCTAAACACACCTCATATAAGTTTTTTCGAATATTTGATGTGAAAGACTAAGCCTGATCTGATAGGGCCTTATCAGCGTGGACCTGACAACTGACTGAATATATCATCAGCTGAACAGATATACTCGTACTTCAGCAAATCCCAGTAAAGAATCCAAGAAAAACATACTGCCACGTACAGCTCATTCTAACGATTTTAAAATGTTTTCATCAGTATGGCACGGCAAAAACCATTTGAACTCTTATTTGAGTTTTGTTCATCAAAGTAGATTGACACTGAACGATATTGATTCAGTGTAGACAAAAAATAAATCTTTTGAGCCCTTTTAAGCCAAACAAAGTTTTACAAAGGACGTCAGCCTATCATCAATCACGAAAAACTCCTTTACTGAACACCATAAGCTCTGGCAAGAATATGCTAAAGGATCATCCTTCTGCCAGTGAGGACTTTCGTCAACGTTTGGATGCCTTGCAAGAACAGTGAAACAACTTAAATGACAAGTCTAATCAACGCAAGGAAGATTTGAACAATTGTTTTCAAATTCACTAATACTTTGCCAACGCCAATAAAGACCCATGGATGCGAGAGAAAGAACCGATTGCCACTAGCAATGATTATGGCAAAGACGAAGACTACGGTAGCTCCAACTTTCCTATTCTCTTACCGTCTTCAACCGAGGCCATGCTTTATTAGTGTATGCTGATAATTACAGATGATTGATCGAAAACTCTGAAATGTCACTGCAACCTTTTCATGCATGGAGAACGATTGAACTAAAATGGGGGTTTCCCCGCTAAACTTAGCTTTTCTTTTAACTTGCTTAGCGGGCAAAAATTGGATTTATCATTAAGCTTTTTTCTTTGAAATATTTCATAATTTTTTTTTTCCCCCGGCTTTGTTCGCTAGGAATATTATTAAATTTTATTTCAGCATAAAAAAAGGCTAAACAAATTTCACACCTCAAAGAAAAACGTTGTGACTACGAAAATATTTTGCAGCATTGAAAAATTGCTCTGAGAATAAATTAAAGAATCTCAGATTCAGAAACCCAGTTTTCAAGCCATTGTAATCGAAGGCGGGTAAAATCCCATTATATTAAAAAGAGTTTTTCTTATTTTTATTCAAATTGCTTACTTCTGCGAAGTAGAAAGTCAAAAGTTATTCAAACGGAAAATTTCAACATTGAAATGTTTGGGTAGAAAAATTAATATTTCAATGGTTTCATACGAACTACAATCGTTTTTTTTTTTATTACACAAAGAAAATTTAAAAAAAATATGTAAAAAAAACTGTGTGTACCTTAAGTGTGGTACTAAAGCCAAATTGCTACAAAAAATCTAACTAAATGATCGGCTTGAACCTGTTGTACTGGAGTCCTTCTTATTAAGTAAAAATTTTACAGTAAATTGTTTTTTCTGATTGACCGGTTTCACCCACATTCAATGCAAAAAATAGAGCACGATGTTCTGACCCATCACCAGAAAAGTGAGCGTATGAAAAGCGAAACCTTATCAAATACTGTATATCGAATTAATCTACTTTCCGGTATTTTTCGGAATTCTGCTATAATCATTCTCACAATTAGAGTAGCTCCTTACAAATTTTTAGGAGTTAGGATGTTTTTTCCAGTATGTATAAAATACTACAGTTAGTAGTATTTTATAAATTTTGTAAATTCCAAAAATTTAAAAAAAAAATTCCTAGAATTTTTTGATTTTTATAAGATTTTGCAGATACAAAAAACAAACCCCCAGACTGTGATTGCCCGACTCAGTTCAGTTTGAGGGCGAGTCAAAGATGACCAAATAATGTTTATGTTCCTGCTGCCGTACAGCCAATTACGTGTAATTTTAGTTTCGTCGATCCCTTAATTTTGGAATTTTTCGAGTCAAAAAAGCACTTAAATTAAGCAGAACACAAAAACATGTGGCACACGGGTTAATACAAAAACCCTCACTGACCGAATTTACATCTGCGAAACGCTGCTGAATTCGCAACAAAATTGAGCTACTTCTGAAGCGGATTGTAGGCGGTGAAGAAAAGTGGGCCTACCAACAATTGGACTGTCGGAAGGTAGTTTTCACCCTAAAGCAACAAAAGAGAAGCTTATGAAAATCTCCTGTCTCGGTTTTTGCCGGTAAGGATAAGGGTTTCTATAAGGAAGACAAATTACCCACCTACATGATGTCCATAAGTTATCATTTGGGACGGTACATATTTGACCTAAATCGGATCATTTTAAACTTCGTTGCATCTCATGAATGAGACATGGGAGAGCTTCTCACATTTAGTGAGCTTACTTGCGTAATATTTTTAGACTGACTCAGCAGGACCTACATTTTAAAAACGATTCCAAACGCAACAGTTGGAAAAGCATTTGCAAGACTTGTCGATAACTCGACTACCCGACACAACGATATGACTGCCGCCCAAACAATGATTGCTGGCTGCTTGGGGGGGGGTTTGAACCTGCTATCAATGAACATTGCACTAACCACCGCTCCACGGTCGGTCACAAAAAACGGGTGGCATTAGTCTTACATGTCATTAAAGGGCATATTTAGTACAGTTAGAATGGTTCAGGGCCTTCAATGCAAAATTAATAGATTTAATTTCTCTACCTCTTATATAAGCTTATCCATTTTGAGGTTTCAAACCGATCTGTCAAGGCTGTCAGCTATTAAATACCTATCATTTGAAGTGTAATTTACTTAGTGAAATCTTCGTCATTTACGAATATGGATCGTTTTACAACCGAAGACCGCTTAAAAATAGTTAAAACTTACTATAAAAGTGATGATTCAAACGTGGGCTTTCAATCGGACAAAATTTTCTTCAACGATAAAACTCATTTCTCACTCGGGGGTTACGTCAACAACCAAAATTGTCGCATATGGGGCTCGGTGAACCCAGAAGTGATTTTGGAAAAGCCATTGCATCCGGAAAAAGTGAGTGTTTGGCGCGCATTATGATCTGGAGGAGACATTTTTTCGATAACTACCTTAAAAGGATCCACTGCTGCAACCAATCCAGAGGCGGTTATTTCGATGGCATTGTATTTCATACGCAATGGTAAAATCCTAACATTATAATGAAATACAAGTTTCATCGAAATCATAGCTTTATGTTTGTGCTATTTAACTTTACTTAAAACCGAAAAATAGATAACTCTACGTATATATTTTATACATTCTCACAATATGGACTACCTCAAACGTTGGTCATTTGGAGAAATAAATGATTTAATCATTAGAGGAAAAGAAGCCATTAACGCTGATTTACTTTAAGAGTTAAATGATAACTTTAAAACATTAAAATAAAAAAGAAAAACATTTCCCAAAATATATAATTTTTTTCGCAGACTTTTGTTTTGCATCTTAACCAGCTTTATAAAAGTGGTCAAATAAATCAATTTCTATACTGAAAATGGGACTACAAAAAATCCGGAATATTTCCAGATTCCCCAAAATTCTGCGCCAGACGACAAGCAAACATAATCCTTACTTGTATTTCAAAATAAATTTCTCTCATTTCATCCCAAATAGTGGGCCAATAAACTTTTGCGAAACCCCCACGTATGTATAACTGACTTTCTTAACATCCAGCACAAAATCGTTGGGACAAAAAATAAATAAAAATTTCGAAGCAAAAGAAAAAATCCACTGTAAAAATGCTAATGTTTATTCTACGCCACACGGAACCTAAGTTACCGTTGCAACTGCTTACACCTCTATCTGTCAATGTATTTGTTTGTTTTTGTTGCACACTGCTTCTATTTGATTCCGTTACCGGAAGTCAACATCTTCCGTAACTATTTATGCGTTTACCCCACACAACGATAAAGTTTCTACATTATTTTTGCATTTAGCATAAAACTTTTGCTAGTTGTTATCGTTTGTTGTTGTTGTTGTTGAGGATGTTTTCACTTCAAAAGTGCTTTAGAATTTGTTTATACGTCTGCATTTGTGTTTTGATTGCAAAATACACAAATACATCCCCGGACAGACAGACAGACACACAGATATGTGTACGAATGTCATCTGATACAACTTGAAAGTTTCCGCTCCAAGTTTATTCAGTTGTGTTGATGTTAATATGATGTTTTCATAAATTTCCGCATTAACATATGGGCCATATTATGCAAATGCTCCTGCACAAAATTATTGACAGTATTCGATTCTGATTCAATTTTTGGTAATTTGTTGAGTATCATCGATAGCAAATTAATCCTCCAACACTTTGAACCGCTTCAACGAACTTAGCTATAAAGTCAAGTTTAGATTAAATAACAGTAAAAAGTTATAGCTATCAGCTTTTTTACTCTACATATTTTTCTTTCTGTGTTAATTTAATTAAATCAAGACACAAAGTTTTGTTTTTGTTTGTTTAATTAGATAATCTAAAATGTAATAAAAAGGAGTCCATACTATTTACCCAATATTGAAGGCTTTAGTTAGCACAGTTAGAAAGACCCGATTTAGGTCAAAGATGCAACGTTTTATTTGATAAACTGTTGCCATTTTATTTTATTTATTTTTTCAGTAATACTAAGTCTTTAAAGCCAAAAATGCGCATTACACAGCAATAAATTCCTGAGTATCTATAACAATCTTAAATCTATATAAATAGATTTTGAACTGTTGCTTTCAAAACGTATTCTTGAAGTGATTTTCTCACCCAAAAAAACATCAATATAAACTGGGTTTCTTGGTAGATGCATAAGAATCTCCCATTCAACCTCGTTGTGCACGGCCTAGTGTTGTCCTGACAGAACACAATTCCTCTCCTATTGGTCAAAGCTGTCCGATTCTTGGCGATTACTTTCTTCGGACTGTCCAATTGTTGAAAATACAGTTCATATTAAGAATTTAGCTGGAGTGGCGCAACTCATAGCAGATGATTACTTGGCAATCCCACTAAGCACTCAGCAAAGTCCTCTTGATCTTCAATTCTGACTTTTCCACCATTTGCGCCGGCTCACTTAGATTCAACCATGATCATTTCCGCTTGACGTTGCCATAATTGATTCACTTTTCATCACCAGCCACCATCCGTTTCATAAAAGAACCGATTTTGTTCCAATCACAGATGGAAACTTCTTGCGTTAACTTATGCGGCACCCATTTTGTATTCAGCCTTATTCAAATGGTTCCAAAAAGGATTTAAATGCATGTTTTAGCTCCTGGGCTACAATAACAGTGCTTACATGATAGTCAGCCTTGATTATTTTAATTATTTTAACCATATTTTCGACAGTTGGCGTTCCAGAGCGTGGTGCGTTTTTGACATCAAAATTACCAAAACGAACGAAACGAAAATTGAAATAGTTGCTACAGTATCAGGATTTTTGTATCACATGAATCAGATATGGGAAAGTTTCTAACGTTTAGTGAACTTGCTGTCATTCTATCAGGACCATAAATACTATTCAAATTTTCAGACATCTAGCTTGCGTGTTCGCCTTTATCGAACAAGAATCGTAAAATTTGGCGTACGAAATCTTATCTTTCTAACGCCATCTAACGTAAACCGATCGTACTTATACAACGCAAAATACAAATTAGTAAAGCCATCAACTGGCAAAATAATGCATTTCTTTTTACTGCACATTATATTTATTAATTTTTTTCTCTTTGTCGAATAATAGACAATACCTATATATACCCATAAATATAAAATAAATCCATATAAGAACTTCTGTTGGCTTTGTAAGATCTTAAACCGCAAAAATGCCATGAAGCACTTTTTCGATTTTTTCTAACCAGATAGCTAAAATTACAGAGATATTTGATTTTGGACAAAGTTTTTGATTCCACGGGGTCATACTTAAAAACGAAAAAAAGGCAAATTTCCTTCCACATTCCTAAATGTTTATAATATCAATAAATTGCCAAAATTCGATCAACAACAAATAACGTTTACGTTTTGCCAGGACTGTTCACATGATGCAGCCCATATGCGAATTAATTCATATTCATACAAAATTCTACATACTTTACTATGGAAGTTGTTATCAAAATATGAAATTTTTTATTTTAACTACGTGAATTTGTTTACATTGATTATGATAATATAAATAACCACTTAGCATACTAAAGTAATAATTACATGCACTTATAGCTGCAGTCAGTTACGAAATACCTGCCTTTAAAATCATATAAATAAGATATGATATAATATAATATGATGATATGATAGAAGTGCTCGCATTCAGGCATGTGAAAAAATAACAAACATAGTATTTTTACAAATACTAATTTAAAAGTATAGCGAAATGAGTTGAAAACTTTAAAATCATCATGCTTTTAAAAACGAAATTATTATGCTTAGGTGTGTGCAGTTGATCTTTTAGAAGATACTGTGAGAGTCAAAATAAAGTAAACATTTATCGTTTTAATTACTTCAATTCTAATTTAACTAACAATTAATTTGGCGTTCAGAGTATAGTACAACCTCGATAGTCCGGACATACGCCAGTCTGGTCACTCCAATAATCCGGACGCTTCTACATTAAAAAAAAATAAGGAGAAGATAAAACAATTTATTTCGAATACCTATAATGGATTCGGTAATGTATTAAACCATTTTCATAATATAAAACTTTCTTTTAAGAAATAGAAAAGTTGTAAAAAAGCAGAAAATTCAGAATTAGAGGAAGCGCTTTACACACGGTTTTTGCAACAAAGAAACAATCATATCCCGATTTCATCAGAAATTTTAAAAGCAAAAGCCAAATTCTTCTATAAAAAGATGACGGGAAAGGACGATTTTTCAGCGAGCTCAGGCTGGTTAGATAAATTTAAATTACGGCATGGTATTCGATATATAAAAATTTGCGGTAAAAAAGTTTCCAGCAATGAAAGCACCCCAGAGCCTTTTAGAAAAAAGTTTGCCGACATTGTTGCTGAGATGGTGTTGAGTGAAGAGCAAGTTTACGATGCAGACGAATCTGCTGCTTTCTGTAGAATGTTGCCTGGTAACACATGGGTGCCAGAGAGAAAAATTTCCTAAGATCGTGTGACATTTATGCCATGCTCAAATGCTGCAGGAACACATAAACTACCTCTTTTGGTTATTGGAAAATCTGCTAATCCAAGAGCCTTCAAAGGTTGTAAGATTCCAGTGGTATATATAGGTAAAGCAACTAATAAAGGATGGATGTCAGCGTCACTTTTCTTCGACTGGTTCAAGAACAATTTTATTCCAGAAGTAGAAATTAACAGACCAATGAAAGCATTGTTAATATTAGATAATGCTCCTTCACATCCTAAAGTGAATGAAATTAATTTTGACCCAAATTTCAGAGTTCTTTTTTCACCACCAAATTGCACGGCAATCTTACAGCCTATGAATCAAAATTTAATACAAAATGTAAAGGTTGCTTACAGAAAAGTATTACTGCGACATATTTCAGATGAAAATGGTTATGATGTCGACGTAGTTAAAATTATAAAAATGTCTAACCTTAAAAATGATGTTTACTTCTTGGACTTAGCATGGCAAAGCATTAGTGAAAAAAATATTCAGAAAAGCTGGTGTGCATTGTGTCCAAGATCTTCATCGTGCTGGGATGATGAAGATATGATACCGCTTCAGGTTTTGCGCCATGAACTGCAGTCTGATAACAGCTATGCTGACATAAAATCTATCCAAAATATGATTAGTTCTATGAATTGCTGTAATGACATCACTGAAGAAGATATCAATGATTGGGCAACGGGTACATGTGAATGTTCATTGGATTTTTCCGATGAAGAAATAATACAACAGGCTAAACGAACTCTGCCTACGGACTCTGAGGACGATGGCAGTAGTAATAATGGATGTAAAAACAAAGATTTCTAATGTAGATGCAAATAAATCATTTGTAGTTTGCATTCAGTGGGCTGAAGAGAATAATTTGGACATGCAGGATATTCTCTTGTTGAAGGGGCTAGAAGAAAAAGCACAAATCAACCACCTTAACAAAGTTAGTCAGCACAAAATAACTTCGTTTTTTAATAAATCATAGTACATATGTATGTATTCTCATCAGTACACTCAGAACATTTTGCATGTTATTTAAAACCAACACAAATTTATTTGAAAATAGGACAGCTAACATTTCATTTATTTAATTTTTTTTATGTATGATATTTTTTATATTTTATTCTATTTGATATACATTTGGATTCCTTATAAAGTTATTTTTGATTTTGAATAAATATATCTGCAAAAATAGTAAATTCATGTCTTAATTCACTCAGATCATTTCAAGATTTTTCACTACTATAGTCCGGACAACTCTATAATCCGACTGAGTCCAAAACTATATGTGTTCGGATTATCGAAGTTGCACTGTACATACTTTTGTGTTCCTATTCGGCTAAAATAAAGCTTCTATATTTTCAAGTTGCTTCTCTTTTTAATATTTCGACCAATATCGATATAAAATATATTCAAATAGAAATATTCAATAGAAACTATTTACAGTTTCTGCAGTTATTTTGACAAATCTCTAAAGCAGCCTTTCCCTGTAAGCTTTCCTCCGCTACAGAAGATTTTGTCGTCTATATTTGTCCACAGTATTTCTGTATACTTGTGCGACTTCCTCTGTATCAACATTATGATTCAATCTCTGTTCTAAAGTTACGTCATTGATACATAACATTTGTAAACTGAATTTTCGTGAGCAGCAGCTGCAGCTAACACATCCACATCAAAGTTGCTACGGCAGTTTTTTGTTCGAGTCTTTTTACCACTGTGTCTTATTTCTGTCCAGCTATCCTTACTTTCTGATTTGTCATAGTGGTTGTAACATAAATTTTCGGTCATACGTCGTCCTTGCTCCCTTCACACCTAATTTTATAAACTACAGTGAGTCTCAAAAGTATTTTGCCTATAAAGAATTCGATACTTTAAAAAAAAAGACCCGAATTAAACGTTTGTTTAACAAAAGATAATTCAAATTTTATTTGGAATATGCTAATAGGAACTTAAACATTAATTTCTTTAAAACACAAATTAAAATACTTCGATAATATTAGAGATATTTAAGTTTTTATAGGTCACATAAGTATTTTGCTTTTTACTTTTAGGTCACATAAGTATTTTGCTTTTTAATTTTAGTAGAGAATTTTATTAATACAACAAAGATACATAATTAAATTAATATTTGGTAGGATAGCCATTGTTAGCTAAAACAGATTCTAAGCGTCTTGGCATTGATTTCACTAGGTTTTTGCACATTTCGATCAGTATTTTGTCCCATTCTTCTTGCAAAACTTGTTTTAGTGTGACCTTTGAGGAAATATGGTGTTCCCTTATTTTTTTCCTCCAGGTGAGCCCAAAGATTTTCTATCGGGTTTAAGTCCGGACTCTGGGGAGGTGTTGGTAAATGTTTGGTATTGTATAAAATCCACAGTTTAACGTCCGCAGCAGTATGTTTTGGATCGTTATCATGTTGGAAATAAAACCCATTTCTTGGAAGGCCCATTTTATCGGAACTAGCATGGAGGTTTTCTTTCAGGACGGACAAATAAACATGCCTGTCCATAATGCCATCGATAAATACCAGGTTGCCAACTCCTCGGGCGGACATACAGCCCCATACCATTACCGGACCTCCTCCATGTTTGACAGTTGGTTTCATATTTTTGATATTGAGGGCTTCATTTGGCTTACGCCACACCATGCTTCGTCCATCAGAACCGAAAATGTTGTATTTGCTTTCGTCGCTAAATATCACCGTTTGCCAAAACTTTTGGTTTTGTGTAGCTGAGCGAACGAAATCCTCTTTACACGATTTACTTCTGAAATTAGCGGTTTTTTTTCTTGCCACGCCACCACTGATATTGTTGAATCTCAGTACTCTACGGATCGTCTCGTTGCTTACACTTGTTCCTAGAGTACGACTGACACTGTGGTTGATTTTTGGTGCTGATAAATGTGGGTTATCATGGTTTTCTTTTAGTATTCTTCTTTCATTTCTCTCTGAAAGCAATTTCGGACGTCCACAACGGGCTTTATTTTCGATATTGCCACGTTCTTTTGCCCGTTTTATCACATTTTCTATTGTTTGACGGCAACGTTCAAATATTTCACTAATGTCTTTTATCGTTTTTCCCTGGCCATAAAGGTGCAAAATGATTTTTCTTTGCGCAAAATTCAATTCTTTACCTTTCGGCATTTTTTTTATAAAAAAAACTCAATCAGTGCACACTAAAAGACTATTTATGACTAATTTCAATAGAAGTAATCATGACAAGTCTAACCCAATTAAAAAAGGATAGAAACCCAAAAGAAAGAACACGCAAATTGTAAAAAAAAACGGAATTAGAAAAAAAGCAAAACACTTTTGTGAGCATCGAAGTGTAGTGCAAAACAATTACAACGCAATAAAAACACAACGGAGTTGATGTTTTTTGTAATTTTTTTTTTTTTTTTGTATTTGCATTTTGAACAATATATGTTGGGCAAAAGCAAAATATATACATTAAATTTTCGGACAATTCAATGCATTTTAAAAGAAAAACTATGAAATTTATTGTAAAAACGTATAGGCAAAATACTTTTGAGACTCACTGTATATATGCTTTGTCCTCCTTCCACATTTCTGATTTTGTTTGTTGAACATCTTGTAAATCTATATAATAATCTATAATCTATAATTTGTAGCCTAATTCACATTTCTCCTTATCATGGATGTTTGAAATTTTAAATCTTTTGGAGAATCCTGCAAGGTGTAACATGTATTTAAAAATTACAATTTCTCGTCGAAAACGATTATGGCGGTTTATTGTCTACTGATTTTTCGATTGTAAACTACAGTTGTTTGATGCACGAACTGAATGTCCATAAAATATAGTTCGCATCTGATGTCTTAACTATAGCAAAAAGGTCATCGATATATTTGATTCCAATTCTAGGGTTTTCAGTTAATATCACCAAAGTACTGTTTGATATGACTCTCATAATAATGACTGCTAAATAAATAACACTTGAGAGTTAACAGCCTTGCCAGACCGGCGGTTTTGAAACCACTAAATGGATAATTTTATACATTTCTGAAAATCGGACCACTTTAAATCCTTGGCTACGAACTAGCAAAATAATAACCTCCTGGTAACCTTCGAACTGTTACACCAACAAAAAAGGGATTTCGGTTAAAGTAAAGATTAATCAGTTCACCTGACTGCAAGTTTTACATTCCTTTGACTGAAGGTATACATAGTTAAACATTTAGTGGTATAAAAAAAGCCGTTCTATCACAGCTGTCAGCTGTTAAATACCTGTCATCTGAACTGTTATTAATTTGGTGAAAGGTTTGCCATTTGCGCGTACAAATAGTTAAAACTTACTACAAAAGTGGTGATTCAAACATGGGCTTTCAATCGAACAAAACTTTCTTCTGCAATGAAGCACATTTCTCAATTGGTGGTTACGTCAACAAGCAAAATTGTCGTATAGGAGGCTCAAAGAACAAAGATGTGATTGTAATGAAATTGAATCATTCATTGAATCATGGAAATCATAGCTTTATATATGTTTTATTTAACTTTACTTGAAAAGGAAAAATGGATAATCCTACATAATTTTTGCTTTCATAACTATTGCTTTCCTAACCATTGCTTCCAATAAACTATCAAGTCACATACCAAAAAAATATAAATATTCTTCAACAATATGATTTACTAATACCTCGGCTCTGTACCTAAAATTATTACACAATAACCACTTTAATCCTTACGGCTACCTTATTTATGCATCTTATTATTTATTGTTATTTTGATACAACAAACAAAACTTAGCAGTATTTGTTGTAAATGAAGTCGATGATGATGATGATGACGCTTATTAATGTCCCAAAAACAAAAATGCAAAGGCAGCAACCAAAATATAGCAAAAGTTTTGATGTTAAATTAGTTGACACAGAAAAACCGACAAAATAAATACCACAAAAACCATCGACACCAACGAGAGAACTTTCGAAGGTTTTCAGCGTGCTAGACACACTCTGAGCCAACTCTTCTCCAGACTCTTGATATTGCCACTGTTGCCTCTCATTGATGATGCTGGTGCCAGGAAAGGCAGTGTCGAGCCGAGCCGAATAGAGCAAAGCAGAGTTCTAAAGTACAATTCCGTTGACATTGTCAACTTGACTTTTTGTGCAACAGCAATAACAACGCAACAGCATTGGCAGCAATAACTTTGCTAAAAACTTTTAAATCCAGCAACTTGTTCATTTTGCTGTTACGAAAAGCTTTAAATTTCATTTGCAAACTATGAAGGGAAAAAAGTGTACAAGTTTCTGTTTCTCCAAGTCATTCCTTTCAGTGGCAGAGTTAGCTCAGAGACGGAATTAGGCAGAACCCTGTGAGGAGGCCGCCATAGGAAAAGGATGGTTAAAGGCATCTACTTTTATTTAGTGAGAACTTCACATGGTAAAGACCCTAAGCAAGCGCGGCTGTAGTACTGTGATGGAAAGATGTAGGCAATTTTGCTGTTACTTTTACAATTTTGTCGATACTTTTATAACTCCCCCATTATCAAGATGCATAAAGGTAAAGTGAACATTTTTTATGATCGACAATTTTTCACTAACATGTAAAGACGAAGGCCCACGAAGCGATTGTGGTTTACTTTCTTCCTTATTTCGAAGCTGTAATAAAAGCGTTATTAAAGAGAGCTCCCAGGTGGAATAGCTCAAACAAAAATTACGCTATATATCTGTGGTAGGAAAGAAAAACGATTTAAATGGAATTGGAGAAAGACGACTTTATTCGTTATTATCATTGAGGTTTCGTGGTTATGGTCGGTGCGAGCACGAGCCTCTTTTCAATTCAACAACCACCAGGACCACGTGACAAGCGGCCCACAACTTCGAAATAAAAATACTAATGTAAGTCTCAGATCCCTAACCTCTTTTCTTTGCCAGAAATTATCAATTCCCCGTTAGTAAATTATACTTCTTTATACTGCTCCATAATTCTCTGTACAATTAAAGAAAAAACGACTAAGTAACCAGTAACCTTCTGGTATCTCCCATACAAATAACCGATTTATCCCAGATATAATATTCTTAACTTCATATAAGAGTATTTGAAACAATTACACTGATTTCAGTTTAATTTGGCACTCACCATCAAAATGAGGGGCAGTGCCACGATCGTTGTGGCACCTCCATATAAACTGGCCAAAGCTTAACATTTCCGCTGCAATTTCTAATTTTTGTACTACAATTACATAATTGTTTGTCAATTGTATCATTTTAGAATGCTTGACAAAATTTTAATAAAATTGACCGAATAGCTCAGCCGATTTTTCGACAGCAGTTATTCTACAATTTCTAAGCAGAGGACACCAAAAAGTTATAATTTGGTTTGTTTTGTTGTGCTTTAATTCAGATGAAATTAGAACATAGTAATTTATCACACTCCTTCATTAGTACAAGCATATTACTTCGGAAGGATTCTACTGTAAAGGCGCAACACTAAATTTAGCAAATATTTTGTGTTTTATTAGCTGATTCCCTGTACTTTTTAGCAGAATGTATACGCAAAATGTGTGATATGAAAAGAAAAGGAACCTGGCTTTTGCCAACCTGCTGATTCGAATTATTTTACCATTGAAATATAACATATAAGGTGTAATAAAAAGAAATTCATTTTTTCTTCCAATAGATGGCATTAGTAATCTGTATATCGAGTCGTTAGAAAGACAACACTTCGTGCCCTATTCCGTATTGATTGAGCGCGCAACAAAGATGGACACCAGCGAAGAGAAAATACACCTTATTCTACAGTTTTTCTTCGATGAAGGCGAAAATACATGCCAGGCGGCTGAAAGGAGAAATTGTTTGTTGGTCGTGATTCTGTAAAAACTAATCAAGCACAATTTTGGTTTCATCGATTCCGCACCGACAATTCTCATGTCAAAGATGCACCACGCTTTTTAAGGTGAAGTGTCGAGAATGTCAATAAAATAATGGAAATGGAGTGGATTGCCCAGGAACTAAAAGTTGCACAAAACCCGTTTGCAACCACTTGTTGAGTAGAGCTGCCTACAAAAAGAAGTTCGATATATGAGTGTCACACGATTTAACACAAACACATGGACCGAATTTTCACCTGTGACCAATCGTGGTGCAACTATCGTTCGCATGATCGCAGGTTCAACCCCACATACAGTCACCTATCACTATTTGAGGGACTTTCACCTCACGAACACTTCGAGTTGTCGAATAATCAACAAATCTGGTAAATGCTTCTCAAACTGTCACGTTCGGAATCGTCGTTTAACTGTAGGTCCCGTTAAGTGAGTGTAAGCATAAAATGCGTGCAAGCTCATTGAGTATGAGAAACTCTCCTATGTCTCATTCATGAGATTCAGAAAAAATGTATTTCTAATCGTTGGTAAATAGCGACGAAATTGACCCAGTTGTGAAGCGGATGGTGGTTGGTGAAGAAAAGTGGATCACTTTTGACAACGGAAATGTTCGGGTCGAATCGAAACCAAGCCAGAATTGATGGTCAGAAATGTTTTACTGTGTGTTTGTATTGGGAAACGCTTATTTTAGAGCTGTATTGTCAACAAATGGAATATCCGAAGAAAACAGGCGCCCAGAAGCGACCAGTTTTGACCAAAGGAGAGGTATTGTGTTACACCAGCGGAATACCAGACCAAACACATCGATATTGACTCACCAAAAGCTCCCGGAGCCTGGTTGGGAGGATCTTATGCATCTACCTTATAGTCCGCCTGTTCCTATTCATGGTAAATGATAAAATCACCTCAGGAGAATCTTGTGAAAATCGCAATTCCCCAGTTTTTTACCAACAGGAACGAGGCTTTGTATTTGAGATGTATAGGGTGGCGCATAAGTAACGTTAAGATTTGATCAGTAAATACATTTTTTGTTTAAGTCTTTTTTGTTCGTCTCTTTACAGGATTAACTAAATAATACTTGGGAAATTTATGATGGAAAGGTTCAGCACAGAACAAAGAACTAAAGTTGTTCAATTTTACTTTGAAAGTCAGCATTCAATTATTCAGATCATATCGAAATTTCTTTCATGTTCGGTATGTTTCTAGCGCTCCAACAATTTACCGATTGGTTCAGCGTTTTGGACACCAAATCGCTGTCAGTGATCTTCCGCGTGCTGGAAGACTTCATGCAGTTCGAAATGAAGTGACCATTGCTCGAGTGCAAGCAAGTATTGAGGAAAACCCCGAAACTTCCACCAGGCGGCGTTATCAGCAGTTAGAGATGTCTAGGCGGTCTTTGCAAAGAATTTTACATGTTACATCTTCTCCCATATAAGATGCAATTGGTTCACGAGTTAAAATCCAATCATGCACAAGAACGCATTCAATATAGTCGCCGTTAACGTTACTTATGCGCTACCCTTTATAATAGAATTACTTTCAAAATGGCAAGAAGTTATTGAACAAAGCGGTGCATATCTGACCCAAATCAGGTGGCTCTAATTATGCTAAATACAGTCTTTAATGTCAGGCAAAAATAGTGGATACTTTTACGTTTCCCGGTGGTTCTATATTGATGTCTGTCAGTCGTATGGTCAGATGATATGTTTTTAACCAGCCAATAAAAAGGAATCGTCGCTGTGAAGGCCTTGTAAATTACACTACTGTGCGTCTGTTTGAATTCATGTGTCACGCTGTGCATGTGTGTGCGTGTGCGCGGTTTACTGTCTGTGTGTGGTGTCTGAATGTTCAACTCATCTTAATTTATCAAAAGTTTTTAAAGGAAGTTACACTCTTTTTGTGCTATTTAACGCATTTGTTGCATTTAGCTTCAGTTATTCGTTTCAATCCTTGCGTCTTTGTGTTCCTAACATTTTTTTCGTTCAGCTCAGATCTGGTCTTTCCTCTTGCAAATGCTTTCTCATCTTTTTGGATGTATTTTTTTTTTTTTTCGTTGCATTTTGTAGTTTACGACTACAATATATTTTTATTTTGCTCTTTGTTGTATAATGGGAGCCTTTTTATGTTGCGTCTTGGTTCTTTGGTGCGTTTATTTTGTGAAATGCATGTGGTGGCGCTGTGTTTGTTGCTGTTGTTGCCATTGTTGTTTCTACCATTGAGGATATGCGGTGCGATGGGTTGGGGTGAATGATGTCCTTGTTGTTGTTACTCGGGCATGAGTATGAATTTTAAATGACATTTAGCTGTAACAACTTAAGTCATAAATAAATTTGTCTAAAAGGATTGTTGCGTTGTCACTTTTCCACATCGGTCTTTTGAGGACAAACTGTATATACAACAAGTAAAATGACTTAAAAGTCCTTTTGCATTATGTTTTATGAGGCGATAAATGGAAATGAATTTATGACCATTCTTTTTATGTTTTTGCAAAATAAAATCACTGTAGTAATTAAATATTTCAAGTTCTAAACATTTGTAACTGTAATCAAATTTAGTAAATTTAAATATATTTAAACGTCATACAAGGAATGGCGAACCATGCAGTACAAGTAAAACTAGAAGGAAAAAAATCCAAATATCCTGCATCCTACGTATGGGATAGGAAAGTTTCTTCACACTCGTTTCATTTTAAGTCCACTGAAAACAATAGTACAATTCTAAAAGAGAAGGCCACAATGGAAACATGAACTTAAAATATGTAAATTTTCCGAAGGCGACTTCAATGGTGGTCGAATAATATCTCAAAATCGCCTAATGGATTGTGTCATGAAGATACATGACACCAATGAAACTTCAAAGCTGTATCTAAAATGATATTTTTTACGACACAGGAAGGATTTTATTTATTAATTAAACACATTTGATTAGCATTCATGACATTTATTCAATATCAAAAGTACACTTTAATTCAAATACAACAAAAAAGTAGACGGAGTAGGACAAAATATAAAATAAAGAATTATCCATTTAGTGGTTTCAAAACCGCCAGTCTGGCAAGGCCGTCAGCTGTTAAATATAACACCTGTAATCTGAAGTATTATTTAGTTAGTGAAAGGTTTGCATTTACGAATATGGATCGTTTAACAACCGTTAGACAACCGAAGAACGCGTGAAAATAGTTAAAACTTACTATAATAGTGGTGATTTAAATGTGGGTTTTCCATCGAACAAAATTTTCTTCAACGATGAAGCTCATTTCCCACTTGATGGTCAATGGTCAACAAGCAAAATTGTTGCATATGAGGCTTGGAGAACCCAGAAGTGATTGTGGGAGAGCCATTGCATCCGAAAAAGTGACTATTTGGTGCGCATTATGATCTGGAAATGTCATTGGGCCGCATTTTTTCGACAACTACTTGAAAAAGATCCACAGCTGCAACCTATCCTTAGGCTGCCATTTAAATGGCATTGCATTTCGTACATAGTGGCAAGGTCCAGGCATTATAATGAAATAAATGTTTCATCGAAATCACAGCTTTATGTGTGTTCTATTTAACTTTACTTAGAAAAGACGGTGAGTTAAGGTGTTCACCAGTCTGTTACAAATATGCCTATATCGAATACGCGATGGACAAGAACTTGACTGATTAAAGGCTAAGCCATTGCTCTTGATCAGTTTGTGACAATCTTGCTCTTTCTGCATCCTGCACCCTTATCACAAATTGTCCGTCCTGTTGGAACCGCATGTCCCCTACGTCCATATCAATTAGGGCCAAAAAAATTGGTTGCCATTATCGCCGTTGACATTGACAACCACATTAACTTTATTTCCAAAGAACTGCGGACTCATTATACCGCCTATCCAAAATTCAAACTGAAAATTTGAAATCACGAAAGATATCATCTAGCGCTTGATCAAAAAATTGCCAAGGAAAAAATAAATAATAATAATAATAATAACAATAATAATAATAATAATAAATAACTAAATAAATCCATATATCAGAAACGGACGGTGAGTTAAGGGGAAAACATTTTTTTTTTAATTTCTAAAGGGTTTGGAGAAAGCGTATTTATCGATCGATGTATACGAAATTTCAAAAAATCATCAAAATACTTTGACGCTTTCTCCAAATCTCAGTTTCGCAAAAGGGCGCTCCGTGTTGGCTATACAGTTAAACACTTCTATATTAAACAACTGTTTTTTTCGGAAATGCATACAATGTTGAAGAACTAATAAAAGATGCTACATTAAAGCCTAAAATTGATTATTTTCCAATTTGTACTTTAGCTTTTCACACCATATGATAGGGCCAGACTTGAAAACTTGGCCAATTTCGCAGCAAGGTCTTCCATTTCCATGTTACGGCCATTTTTGTATTTTAGGATTCTTTTTATTTTAGCATTTAAAAAATAAAACGGTGGAAAACTTTCGTATCGTACCAAAATTTTGTTATTTTCGCGATTATACGCTCTGAGCATATTTGAATTTTAGTAATTTTGTTCATTTGTCGACTTTTTAAATGTTTCTGTAATTTCTTGGAATCGAAAAAGATCAGTAAATTTCGCAATTGGATTACCCGTTGATTACCCGAGATGTGTGTATTTTTTTTTTTATTTCAAGAAGTATTCATTTGATCATCACGATTAGTGTATAGACAAATTTTTAGTTCTTGAATTTGGGCCCGTCTCCGAGTATAAAATATTATGAAATATGAAAAGAAACACTAAAAATTTTTCATGTTATAAAATGTTCTTTTACATTATACTTCCCTACTAGGTAGAGTAGTTGTAGTGAGGTGACCAGCAGGAATATATATGGTTGGAATATATATGAATGATCATATGTCCCGATGGGATAAATTACGTCGGTAAAACCTTCATCCATAAAAAATTTTCCTACTTCATGGAAGCTTTGGTATGCGTTTTTTCCAGATTGTTAAGTTCTATTAGTTGTTCAGATTTTTTATAAAATGCTTATGGAATTGTATTTCTTACCAAAGTAATATTGGATTACTTGTATATATAATCTATAATAGTCTAAGGGCTTTATTCAGAAATATTTATTGAGCGTTTGTAAATCAAATTTTCATAATGAAAATGTTCTTCCAATCTTCAGTAAATTGTTATGTATACGACCCTAAACTTTTTCTGTTCTTTCCGGCTTGAGGTCATACAAACGAAAAAACAAAAGCGTTGATATCGTTTTTTTATTATTTTATTTAATATTTCGCCAATCATCTTTAAGGGTAACTGAAACAAATAAATTAATAAGACTGCTATTAAACAAAACAAATGTATACAAAATTGACAGCAAACAATAATTAATGTACATTTGAAATATCAAAAAATATTCTTATAAGTTACATGTAATGTGTCAATTAAATTGTAGTTTTTAAGCGTTCGTATTCGATAAATATGAGCACATCTATCTGCCATCACTGCAATATTTCACTTTCCTGCCAATAGAAACTTTAATGATGTGGAGCATTTCCAAAGTGTATCTCTTATTATGTTTCTTTTCTTCTACAATTTCAACTTCATCACAATTAAGTTTATGACCAATCAATGTACACCAAAAACCATAAAAGTAATCTATATAAACAATGAACATATTTGTAAAATTTAGTTTTGTATATCCTGATGAGGGCAGAAAGAACTGTTTCGCTTTAAAACGAGACTAAAATTAAAATCCTGAATCGAAATGCTGCATTCCTAAATTATGTATTTTTAAATGCTGTAATCTCATTCAAAAATTCGCCGAATTGAGCTTTTTTGGTCAGCCAGTCTGAGGTGAGCTATTTGAATCAGTTAAATTTCAGACATAAGAGGTATTGTTGTAAAAACCATAGAGCCTAATATTTTATGTGGACTACAATTTTACTAATAGGAATTGTCGTATTCCAAATGAGCGTTTTTTGGGGTCGAAAATTTTTGACATTATCCAGTGTAATTGATACATACAGAGTTGCCCATATTCGACGGACCCATCTGGCAACGCCATAACTTTTGACAGAGATGTCAGATCGCATAATGACATACCGCGTTTGAAGCGTCAGTCCAAGCAGATTTTTACCATGGAACAATACACGCCACGCGAGCGCTCTGAAATAGTTGAAATTTACATTCAACAGAAGAAGTCAATTGTGAAAACTCAACGTGCTTTTAAAATATTAAAAAATGTGAGAAGTGCGCCTTCTAAGAACACCATTAAGCGTTTATACGAAAAATTTTCGACTGGTGAGGCTCTTTCTAATCCGAAGAGGCCAAATAAAAGTCGACCAAGGCGATCGGCCGAGAATATAGCTGCCGTACGAGCCAGTGTTGAGAGGTCCCCAAGAACATCCCAAAAACGCCGTTCTCAGCAGTTGGGCATGGCTCGGTCCACTTTACAACGGATTATTCGCGTTGATTTGCATTTGTTCCCGTACAAAATTCAATTGACGCAAAGATTGTTGCCTGCGGACAAGCCTCGTCGATTGGAATGGGCCCAACGAGTCATCGAAATGGCCGATGATGACGAGCAATTTTGGAACAAAATTATCATGTCCGATGAAGCCCATTTCACATTGAATGGGACCGTAAATAAGCAAAATTGCCGTATTTACGCCACTGAAAATCCTCAGGAGATTCAAGAATTGCCTCTTCATGACGAAAAAGTCACAGTTTGGTGCGGCGTTAGTGCGAAAACGGTCATTGGGCCGTTTTTCTTCCAAAACGAAAATGGCCATGCTGTTACCATCAACCAGGAGCGTTATCGCGACATGATGACCAATTTTGTGATGCCAATTATTCGTCGAAAGCGTATGAGGCAGTTCTGGTTTCAACAAGACGGCGCTCCACCGCACACAAGTCGCATAACAATCGATTTTCTGAAGAATTTGTTTCCGGGCCGTTTGATGTCGAAAAGTGGTGATTTGGACTGGCCACCGCGTTCGCCCGATTTGACGCCCGCTGACTTCTTCTTGTGGGGACATTTGAAGTCAAAGGTTTACGTTAACAAGCCAAGGACCGTAGAAGAGCTCAAGGACAACATTCGTGAAGAAATAGCCGCTATTCCGGCCGAAATGTTGGCGAAAACGATGGAAAATGCTGCAAAAAGGGCACAATACGCCATCAACGCCAGAGGCGGCCATTTGAGAGATATCATATTCAAAAATTGATGTAAACAAATCTACTTGGAACAAATAAAATGAATAAGATTGCCAACCGCCAAATTTTTATTTTTTTCTTTGGTTTTTTTTTTAAAAACATGGGTCAGTCGAATATGGGCAACCCTGTACATAGTATGCATAATAGTATGCGGATTTATTGGGAGCATTTTTATGAGAACAATGTGGAAACGTTAAATAATATTGAAAAACCCAATACAAGGTTGATGTACAAATAAAGTTGAAGTTTTAAAGAAAATATGGATTATGGAATATGGATAATGGAAATAACAAGTTAATATTATCGAATAAGAAAAAAGTGTATTCAAAACAAATGCAAAAGAATGGTCTGTTTACTAAATGTACTTGTAAAATCTTCTATAAACGAAACGTATTTGTAATAAAATGACCAACAGGCTTCAAATTCCAGCCGCACACTCTCTACACTTATACTTTGATGGGTTTACAACAGCAGATCGCACTATTCCTATCTTATCATCTGAGTTGTCAAGAAACAAATTATGGATTATATCCCTATATTTATTTAGGATATTCAATTCAATAAATAATTTTTGCTTGGCATCACAATATTCATTTGTCTTCAACCACTCACACAGGCTAAAGTGTTTTAATGTTTTCTTTGCTAGGTTCTGGTACACAAAAGATTTGCCTTTCTTTTTCAATGGGAAGAAATACAGTGGCGAGCACATTTGGATACATAATTGTCAAATACAACTTAAAACACTGTAAAATCCATGAAAATTAGCCGAATGCTACCAATTTTTTTTTTCTTATTTATGATTTTTATTTGTATAAAAACAAAAAACAAAACAAATTTCTTCAGTATAAAAGCATAAGTTCTAATATTAACGCAACATAATAAAAAAGTCAATGTATCCACTTTTGCACGTTTTAAAAATATCTTCTTTGGGTATGATTTTTCAGTATTTGGTCCAGAGTCTAGGGTATGTTTTTCTACTCTGGTAACACTGGAAAGTGACAGAAAGAAAGTGGATTATTTACCGTTATTTGAGCTGTGTATTATTTGAGTTGTGCGGTCAAAAAAAAAAATAATTTTTGCCAAAGTCACGCAGTTGTTGATTTTTTGCCGAAAAAAAAGGAAAATCAAATTGTCGAAATGACAAAAAATAATGAGTCAGCCCGGCAAATTGCAAGAACATTAGGAATTTGTCACCGGACAGTGCTTCAAGTGCGAAAGAGACGAAATGTTAATTCGCTAGATGTAAAAAATCGCGTCCCAGCTTACTCACGGAGAGAGATGCTCGAGCCATGGAACGTTTATTGACTAATAAACAGGCGAAAACACCAAAGCAGGCAGCAGTCGCCATAAACAAACCTGTAAGTGAGTGGACAGCACGAAGAGCCCTACAAAAAATTGGCCTAACATCGGCTATTAAGCAAAAGAAACCTGCACTATCCGATAAAAATGTGAAGGCTCGTCTTAAGTTTAGCAAGGAGCACAAAAACTGGAGCGTGGATGACTGGAAGAGAGTAATATGGTCTGATGAGACAAAAATTAATCGATATCAGTCGGATGGTAAAGAGTACTACTGGCACCGTCCATATGAGACTTTGAAAAAACACCAGGTCAAAGAAACCATGAAGCATGGAGGGGGTAGCTTGATGATTTGGGCCTCATTCACATGGTGGCACCTCGGACCATTGGTAAAAATCGACGGTATAATGAGAAAAGAACATTATCTACGTATTTTAGAGACAAATTTACCCGATTTTGTAGACCACAGTGCCTATCCGGAGGAGGAAGTTATATTTCAACAGGATGGAGACCCGAAACATACGGCTAAGATAGCCAAAGATTGGCTTTTAAAGCAAAAGTTTCAAACCATGCAATGGCCAGCTCAAAGCCCTGATCTAAACCCGATCGAAAATTTGTGGGCTTTGTTAAAGAAAAGGCTGGCCCTATACGAAAATCCCCCCCAAAATTTAAATGAACTGTGGTCCCGGGTTCAGGCAGAATGGACCAGTGTTCCGAAGCGCTATATAGAAAACTTGGTTGAAAGTATGTCAAATAGAGTAAGAAGCGTCATAAAATCCAAAGGACTCTGGACCAAATACTTAAAAATCATACCCAAAGAAGATATTTTTAAAACGTGCAAAAGTGGATACATTGACTTTTTTATTATTTATTCTATTTTTTCCTTAATCAACAGCCTTATTTGCAAAAAAATCCAGTTCATTAGTATCATACTTGCAAATTTATTTGTCTCCGCTCACACTTTTTTCACTTTTGCCCAAGAGCGGGTCATTTGCGTAGCAAGAATGAATTGCAATGAAAGATCTTAACATGACAATACATATTGTATGTACGTAACTCAATTTTTTTTTTTTTTTATTTTAGACCTGGACTGGCACATATAATTTGTATGTTGAATAAAAACATTGGATAACATTTTCAGTTGAAATATTTATAAGTATTCCAAACAAAATTGTGAATAAAATAAATAGAAACTAAAAAAATGAACTTCTTAAAAACAATAAATAAAACGAAAGCAATGGTGTTATAGCATACATTTTCAAATTATGTATCACTTTTTTTAAAGAAAAAAAATTTTTTATCTCTCTTTCAACTTCCTTATCTGTTTGCACAGGTCACGAAG
>JAHXMU010036690.1:0-18524 GCA_019455685.1 Philornis downsi
GACATCTCTTTTAGAGTGTTCCCTGATACATTTTCTAAAGAGTTATTGGCTTGCATCCATACCCTGCAGTTCTCACTTGAAAGTTTTATTATTTTCCATTATCTGCATTATATTGAATTGATGTACTCTCTATACCTTATGGCAATTGTTTCCCGAAAATATATATGATAGTTTATCAAGAAGAAGTCAACGATTTATTGCATTTAAATTCACCTATTCCGAGCATTTCATTTCTTTGACTATTATTTGATTTCAATTGGTTTTTTTCTTTCCAATTTACGTGCCTGCATTTCCTCCCAATTTATCCCAAGTAAGAACGCATTCATCTTCAAATGTAGAAGAATACATGTTACGTTTACCTAAAATAGAAATTTTCATTTTGCAACTAGAAAAGAATAAATGGTTACACGTCCGCTCAACGTGATGCATTTATTCATTCATGGTGGGGAGTTCACAGTTCATTCTATTGCTCGAAGCATTCCCTCCTCGCGAAGTGGCGTCAATAAAGGTCCAAAGTGTTGCATGTGGCCTCAACTGTTTTTCTTTAGTTTGAAGATCACGTTAGGTGTCAAAAAATTGGAATTCGTTGTTTTTTGTAGAAGACATTAACATATTTACAGGCGTTCTTACATCTTTCACGTTTGTAGCTTTTGTATGCTTTTGTACATGTCCAATAGTTGAACTAAATTTCTCTATTATAGTTTGATATTTTGCTAGCAAACATTTGCGATTGCCATATAAATCCATGACAAGTTGAAAGTTCAAATGTTGATGTTTGACTACAGAAAATTAATGCATATTATTATTA
Organism: Philornis downsi; assembly: GCA_019455685.1. Lineage (NCBI taxonomy): Eukaryota > Metazoa > Arthropoda > Insecta > Diptera > Muscidae > Philornis > Philornis downsi. The sequence continues at coordinate 809 of JAHXMU010036690.1, forward strand.
AAATGGTTTAGACATGTTAAGCAGTTCTTATGGCAACTAAAACACTAATTCCCAGAAAAATTTTTTTCCTTTAGAATTTTATAGCAATGCCATTCAGCCCAAAATTTATGCCAAACTGGTAATAAGAGCCATTAAGCACAAACAGCCAGGATAGCTGAGGGATAATGCAACATCGCTGAAGAGTTATATCACCAATAACATACTATAATCATTATCATTCTATAATGACTTTCGACTGAAAAAAAATGGAAACTTCGAAATAGTTTGTGTTGCGAAAAAGTCGCAATGTCGACTTCAGCTTACAACTGTTAGACTTTATTTTGCTGGTCGATCTGTAAAATTTAGCTTTCTGTAAAACATAAACAATTGGCAGCAGTGCCACCACCACAAAAAATTACGAAGACAATTCCAAAACTAGCCAACCTGACGTATAGATGGTGCCAGAAATTTGAAAAAAAAACTACTTTGCGAAAAGAGGCCACCTTATAAAACATATGTTTTAAGTTTCAAATTGCCACATTGCTCAGTATTTTTATTTGAGCCATCAAAAGTAAACGATCTCAGTGAATTTGTAAACGTGGAAAAAATAAGTCACCGTTATGTGTTTCAATATTTCCATTTGAAAGGTCTCAGCCCAACCAATATTATAGCACAGCTAAATTCTATTCTGGGTGAGCCTGCTACTTCGTTTGCGACTGTAAAATATTAGGTAGCAGAGTTTAAACGAGGCCGTACAAGCTTCCCAGACGAACAACGTAGGGGTCGACCAATTGAAGTATCCATGTCGGACAGTTAACAGTTAAGAAAATACACAAAATGATACTGGATGATCGTTGACTGAAGGTGCGCGACTTCCCAGAATTGACAGGCATTTCAAAAACTGCTATTCATCGTATATTGAGCGAAAATTTGAAGATGAGAAAGCTGTGCGCAAGATGAGTGCCGCGCTTGCTTTTAATAGAGCAAAAACTGTGTCGTGAAGATGTCTCAATAGAGTGTTTGGCGAATGTTTCACCACAACAAAGCCGAATTTTTGCATAGATTTATACATTCATGGTTCTAAATCTACGCAAAAATTCGGATATGGATCTACCACTTCACACCTGAGACAAAGGAAAAGTCGAAGCATTGGATTGGAATGGAAGAATCGTGTTATTTATATTTAGTGTATTCAGAATGGAAAACCACATCAAGGGCGAACATTATGCAAATTTATTGCAACGCATTTGGCGAAAAAGAAAGTTTTGTTTCGTCAAGACAGTTCACACATTCACTATTGCGATGACCAAAATTAATGAATTAAAGTTCGATTTACTTCATCTCGCAACTTATTTGCTAGATTTAGCTCCCATGAACTATTTTTTTATTTTTAAACTTGAAAAAATGGATCGGTGGTAAAATATTTGGCAACAATGAAGAAGTGAAGTATGCGGTTGATGGCTATTTACTATGAACAGGGTATCGAAGCTATTGAATATCGCCGGAAAACGTGTATTGAACTATAAGGAGATAATGTTGAAAAATAAAAAAAAAATTCCCAAATTTGTTGTGTTTTCGTTGTTAGGTCAGCTGGTGTTTTGGACCGCCCTAGTATCACATATGTAAATGTCTATAGTCGTAAAAACTGAGAAGAGAAATATGTGTTATAATATGGTGAAATATATATAATAGAAAGAAGTCCATTATTTTTCCGATAGATGGCTTTAGTAATAAACGTCTTGTATTATTTAAGCACGATCGAATTAGGCTAGATGACGTTAGAAAGACACCATTACGTACTCAAAAAACTTCTCAGACAGTTTTGTTATTGCTGAACTCAATATTGTCTGAGAGCGTATCAAAGAGAAAATACGCCATATTTTAGAGCTTCTCTTCAATAAAAGCGAAAACGCAGGGCAGATAACTGAAAATGCGAATAAGTAGTGTTTATGGTCCTGGTGCAGTAACTGCCAATCATGCACAATTTTGTTTGCGTCGATTTCATTTCGATAATATTGGTGTCAAACATACACCACGCTTGCGAAAACCAATTGTAGAAAACGTCCGCAGAATATTGGAAATTATCAAATCCGACCGCTATATAGAAACCGTTTCGATTGCCCAAGAGCTAAACATTGTACAAAAACCTTTTGAACAAGGCTAGATAAAAAAGAAACTCGATGTATGGGTGCCACATGAGTCAATGAAAAAAACCTCATGGCATCGAAATCACATTGAAGAACCGCCTATTAACAAAACGGCAACAAAATCGGACCATTTCTGAAGCGGATAGTGCTAAGTGATGAAAAGTGTGTTACCTACGACAACCTCAAGTGAAAACGATCATGGTTGAATCGCAATGAGCCGGCGCAAACGGTGGCCAAGCCAAAATTGATAGTCAGAAAAGTTCTCCTGTGTGTTTGGTAAATCATCTACAGGGTGGCGCACCAATTGCAATACAATAACAAATTCAAATCAATGTATTTTTTAATCAATGTATTCTACATGTTTTTTTTTTATTGTACAGAAAATTCAATTTTATTTTATAGAAATAATTGGTTTTAAAGATGACAGGCCGTATATCTGATCGGAAAATTATTCATTGCGGGATCGCCTTAATTATTGTTTTAATGGACTGTTTCAACTCAGTCAAATTCTTTAGTTTCGTTTTGTACACCTCTTGCATAGCATAACCCCATAAAAGATGTTCTGGTGCAGTCAGGTTAGGTGGCCTTGGGGACCACCAGAAAGTAGATCTTCTGGATGTTAATTTATTTGGAAATTTCCGTTGGATCTCCGCCACAGCCGGTCTGGCTATGTGTGTTTCTCCATCTTGCTGATTTCTCCATCTTGCTGGAACTAAATGTTGTTGCAACGGATACGTCTTTGGCGCAATTCTGAGTAAAACAACATCTTCAACATCTTTAAAGAACGGTTTCCATTGACAGTTAACAGTAGCCCGATTTGTGCGCCATCCTGTACTATGAGCTTCTCTTCTATAAGCAAATCCTTAATTTGGACCTGTACTGTCAATAAATTGTACCCTTTGAAGTAAACAATTGTCCAAAAGCGACCAGCTTTACCTAATAGCAGAGAAATTGTGTTCCATCTGGACAACGCTGGACAACATCAGTAGTAATCCGCCAGAAGCTTCGGGAATTTTGTAGTAAGTTTCTTATTCATCCCCCTTAGGGTCCTGACGTAACACCAAATGATTACCACTTGTTTCTGTCTATGGCAAATGATTTTGCTGCGGAAAAGTTCTCTTCAAGGGAAGCTTTTGAAAATATATAGCGGCCTTTTTGCTAATGGGGTGAAAGGTTTCTATGCATCGCTTAATTACCTTCAAAACGGCGATGAGTTATCGACCTAAATCGTATAATTCTAATTATTCTAAATGAAGTTTTCAATGTCATGTAAAAATAATGGAATTCATTTTACCAGATCTAATATACACTGAAAGATTTTCAATATAATTTCTGGATATTGTCTTATTAAACTTCTAGTAATCCAATTGTAAGCCATTATATTAGGTACGTAACTAAGTTTCCGCTGTTTGTCAATAGCTGGCGCCAGCTGTAAGTGCTAGTCGATTCTGCCATAACCTAAACGTCATGAGCCAAGCTTAGGCATATGGTAAACATACTGCATCGGCATAATAGTGAATTTCTTGTGACGTCATATTCTTTTGGTTGTTTGAATACGTATTATGGGTATGTATGATGATTTTGTGCCAAATAATCGTCATATGAGGGAAGTATTAATATTTGTCTTTCAGTCAAAGAAAACGGCGGCTGATGTTCATCGAGAGCTTCAAAACGTTTACCGAGATGCTGCTTTAAGTGAAACAACGTGTCGAGATTGGTTTCGTCGCTTTAGAAACGGTGATTTTGATTTTAACGACCGTTCGCGTGAAGGAAAACGAAGAACCTTCGAAGACACTGAATTGACGACATTACTTGATAGCGATTCGTATCAAAAGTAGGTAGAGCTTGCTTCAGTATTAGGAGTTACCCGCCAAGCCATTTCCGAGCGATTGCCTGCGTTGGGAATTATTCAAAAGCAAGGAACGTGGGTTCTTTATGAAATGAAGCCAAGGGACGTTGAGCGTCGTTTTTGCGTCAGTGAACAACTGCTTCAGCGACAAAAAAAAGAAGGGTTTTCCTCATCGTATTGTAACGGGTGATGAAAAATGGATTCATTATTGCAATCCAAAGAAAAGAAAGTCATGGGGGTTGCCCGGTCACGCTACGAACGTTATGCTCTATATTTGGGGGGATCAGGTCGGTGTTATTTATCCCGAGCTGTTGAAACCAAGCGAAACCATCACTTGTGTTCGGTATCGACTTCAATTAATGCGATTGAGTTAGAAACGCCTACAATGCGCGGAGCGTCATGAAAAAGCGATTCTTCTGCATGACAAACTCCCTGAAAACGCTGAAATGAGAAGTTTTATCCCATCCGCCATATTGACCAGATATTGCGCCGTCCGATTATCACTTGTTCCGTTCGATGGCACACAGTCTGGCTGACCAGCAGTTCCCCTCATATGATGATATCAATGAAATAACTAGATTCGTGGATAGCCTCAAAAGATAAATAGTTTTACCGTGACGGAAAACGAGCTGTGTCAGAAAGATGAGAAAAAGTAGTAGCTAGCGTTGGGCAATACTTTCAATAAACCATTTGTAAACATATTTTCATAATAAAGTTGCATTTTTATAAAAAAAAAAAAACAAAAAAACAGCGAGAACTTAGTTGCATGCCTAATAAATGAGACCCTTAGGACTATACTATTATCCTTTGGGTAAAGCGTTTATATGAAGAAATATATATTTTCATTCTGGTCTTTATTTATTTGAGTTTTGCCATTCTCTTAGCCAATAATTGAGCAATTTATTCGTGCTATACATAAATCTATCTACCATTTCCAATACTGCCCCCAAAAAATTTCTCTAGACAATTTATTACAATTTGATTTGTTTTAAATGCGAAAGGAACTTAAATTGAAATTAAATGTTACTGTTTAAGGACTCCACAATACAAGGCGAAATCATCATCACCAAACTCTTATGTGCGAAAGTTCATTTCATTAGCCACCAGGCCCAAACACAAATGAGAATGAAAATGAATTGCACTGTGTGATGGTGGTTAATTTCCATTTCGACCCCCCACCGATGCGTTTATAATCTCATTGTAAACGATACTCGTGTAAACCATAAAAAGTCAGTGTCAAACTGAAATTTACAACATGACATTTGTATGTAATAAATTACGACTCATGCCCATTCTGGCCAAACATATCGTCAGCGGCAGAAAAGACAAAGGACATAACAGTCAGAAAGAGATTTTAGTTGTACTTAAGCCAAACTCGCTCCCTCTAGTTGCCCATAGTATTCGTTCGATAAAACAATGTTAAAAATGGCCATAATGACATAGGAAAAATCTTATTATGAACTTCGCATCGTTTCAAGTTATCCATTAACTTTGTGGAGAGAGAATAATCGTTTCAATAGTGTGCGCTTTAAAATTGGGAAACTTACTTTCATGCATTCCAGTTAAAACTATCAACACTTCATAAAGTTTCTAACACCAACCATTGGGAAAAGGATACTATAATAACTTTGTTCGTTTTGAAGTCAAATAATCGCACTTCATGCTGGCAAAATTATACCGAAAGCTTAAAAGGGGAGGATGGATGACGGTAAATCCAACTCGACAATATTATTAACCTCCTGCTGTCAAGATAACTTTAACAAATTATGATCCTCCAAAAGTGCCACGACAGCCAGAAAACATAATAAAATATATTTCTCCTTTAAGGTTCTCAGGGATGTGGTATGGACAGTAAAGGCAGGCGCTAATAAACAATGGAGTAAGTTCACAGAAATTGTACAAAGGCTAATAGGAGGTTTAGGTGTAACTGCTGATGATAAGTTGAGCTTTAATCAGCATGTAGATAGTGTGATTACTTGTATGCATAATAGGCTTAGTTGCCTCTACAACACTGACCTTATTTTACCCAGGAGGGTGAAAAAAAACCTTGGTACAAGCATTAGTAATGCCAAATTTTGTATACTGTTTAGAAATGTATGCAGGAACAACTAAAATCAATCTGCAAAGATAACAGTTAGCGTTTAATACTGCCATGCGATATCTATACTCACAGAAGCGTTATGTTCATATAATAACATTTGTTATAGACTTCCTTGGCTGTACGACTACATTCTATGATTTCCTAAGCTTTAGATCACAGCTTTTATTTTACAAAATACAAAAATTCAAACATACGCGATTTCTTGCACAATCTTTTTGTTTTTACACATTCCGCGCGTTGTAGAAACTTGATCATCCCTAAAGTAACATATTTAGTGGATAAATCATTTCTTGTTCGAGTATCTCGCCAATATAACTTATTACCAAAGTGCATTAAGGACTTGAATCTGTCCTATTTAAATTTGCGAAAGCAACTTCCTCAATATTTTAACCCGACAATTTTAAAGGGTGTCCCAACATGAACGCCAGATTGAATTGTTTCTCTGGCTGTATGACATGTGGCGCCGTCTTGTTAGAACCAAATGCCCTCCACATTCATTTCTTCAATTCTAGGCACACCATTGACTGTTTGCGCTTGACATGCCTCATTTTCATAAAAAAATGGTCCAATGATTCCTCCAGCCCAAAATCTACACCACACAGTGACACGTTGAGGATGCATTTGCTTCTCGTGAATCACTCGAGGATTTTCCTCACCCCAAATGCGACAATTCTGTCTATTGACGAAGCCATTAAGATGGAAATGGGCCTCGTCACTGAAGATGATTTTATCGGCAAAATCAGCATTTTCATGTTGTCTCTCCAATACACCCAATTAACGAACTCCCTTCGCTGTCCACGGTCAGTTGGCTTCAGTTCCTGAGTTAATTGAACTTTATATGCATGAAGATGCAAATTTTTCTTCAAAATTCGTTGCATAGTGGATTTGGAGGCACCAATTTCCTGACCGAGCTGACTCGAATTGAGGTGGGTGGAGTTTCAGCGACATCATCACGTACAGCTGCGACATTTTCGGTCGATCGACCTGGTCGAAGGCGCGTTATTGTCTTTACATCACTAACAGACCCAGTTTTGGAAAATTTATCCGTTAATCTCTTTACAGTTGACTCTTTTGGAGCATTATTGTGACCCCATATTGATCGCAATGTGCGAACTGTAGTCGCACAACTTTCACCATTTTGTAAAACAATTTCACAATGAGAATGCGTTGTTCGTTCGTGTAGTGCTCCATTTTTACTAACCTCGTACCTTCTACTAGCAGACAATAACAATTGTTCAATTGTCAAACAATGACACTTCGAATGGCGCCAAATTTAAATCTTGCGTTCTTGTTGGGACACCCTTTACATAACGTTACTTTCTTATATCTTTCCATATTGGGAACTTAATGTGACTTTCATTTATTCATATCGATATTATTTTTATTTTTTTTTTTAACTTTTTCTAATTGAATTCAATACTAACATTTAATTTTTTCTCTAATTGATAATTTTGATTTTTTTATTGTTAATTCAGATATTATTTATGTTTATATTCCTCTCTTGTCCAGAAGTTTTATAAGCTTAAAATACGTTAAAGCATTTTAGCATTTTAATTGTATATTTAATTGGCCGTAAGGCTTCTAATTATAAGTTGTAAATAAATTAATTAATTAATATGTATGATAATCATTCTCAAGTTCCAGTTTCAATACCTTATTTAACATCCATCAATTCAACAATTTTTCTTTTTGGTTATTTGTGGCTGTTGTATATAAACTATTATATAGGTATTTTGTAAGTGCCATAACAACCAAACGTATAAAAAGGATAGTTTACTGTTTTTATGTTTCATGTTTCTTGTCAATAAGAAAATTTTCAATTTATTCAAATAAAATAAGTTGAATCAAACACGTCGGACTTAAACCTTCCACTTGGAATTTAACAGTGGCCATTCGTGCAAAATTTATTACTAAGTATGTATATAAATCGGCTGAATCATGTCCATTTTGTTTGCAATTACTTACATGATTCCCTAACATGATCCTTTTAACAAAACATCAATGGATTGCTCTAGTTCAAATATATGCTTAACCGTAGGTTTACTTCATTTAATGGTAGACTTTTCGAGTTGAAACTTTATATAACCAGGTTACAAATTACAATTAGGTGAGCTGACTTACATATACCTTCGCTTAACAGAAACTTGGCTATATTTAATGCAACAATGTAAGAAATACTGCCGTCTATCAATTAGAAATTACAGGGAAAAGATTGAATTTCGAAAAATCGGTCAATTTGTATGGGAGTTACTAGAAAAGGTGTGTCAATGCTTTTCATTTTCAGTATGATCACTTACTTTGGCTAACGCTCAGCGTGTGCCAAATTTGATTACATTCTGTGCAACCATGTAAGAAATGTAAATCCAAGTAAGTGAATCCAAGACTTAATGGGTTATTTGTACAGGGTTGCCCATATTCGACGGACCCATGTTTAAAAAAAAAAAATCAAAGAAAAAAATAAAAATTTGGCGGTTGGCAATCTTATTCATTTAATTTGTTCCAAGTAGATTTGTTTACATCAATTTTTGAATATGATATCTCTCAAATGGCCGCCTCTGGCGTTGATGGCGTATTGTGCCCTTTTTGCAGCATTTTCCATCGTTTTCGCCAACATTTCGGCCGGAATAGCGGCTATTTCTTCACGAATGTTGTCCTTGAGCTCTTTTACGGTCCTTGGCTTGTTAACGTAAACCTTTGGGGACATTTGACCCCACAAGAAGAAGTCAGCGGGCGTCAAATCGGGCGAACGCGGTGGCCAGTCCAAATCACCACTTTTCGACATCAAACGGCCCGGAAACAAATTCTTCAGAAAATCGATTGTTATGCGACTTGTGTGCGGTGGAGCGCCGTCTTGTTGAAACCAGAACTGCCTCATACGCTTTCGACGAATAATTGGCATCACAAAATTGGTCATCATGTCGCGATAACGCTCCTGGTTGATGGTAACAGCATGGCCATTTTCGTTTTGGAAGAAAAACGGCCCAATGACCGTTTTCGCACTAACGCCGCACCAAACTGTGACTTTTTCGTCATGAAGAGGCAATTCTTGAATCTCCTGAGGATTTTCAGTGGCGTAAATACGGCAATTTTGCTTATTTACGGTCCCATTCAATGTGAAATGGGCTTCATCGGACATGATAATTTTGTTCCAAAATTGCTCGTCATCATCGGCCATTTCGATGACTCGTTGGGCCCATTCCAATCGACGAGGCTTGTCCGCAGGCAACAATCTTTGCGTCAATTGAATTTTGTACGGGAACAAATGCAAATCAACGCGAATAATCCGTTGTAAAGTGGACCGAGCCATGCCCAACTGCTGAGAACGGCGTTTTTGGGATGTTCTTGGGGACCTCTCAACACTGGCTCGTACGGCAGCGATATTCTCGGCCGATCGCCTTGGTCGACTTTTATTTGGCCTCTTCGGATTAGAAAGAGCCTCACCAGTCGAAAATTTTTCGTATAAACGCTTAATGGTGTTCTTAGAAGGCGCACTTCTCACATTTTTTAATATTTTAAAAGCACGTTGAGTTTTCACAATTGACTTCTTCTGTTGAATGTAAATTTCAACTATTTCAGAGCGCTCGCGTGGCGTGTATTGTTCCATGGTAAAAATCTGCTTGGACTGACGCTTCAAACGCGGTATGTCATTAAGCGATCTGACATCTCTGTCAAAAGTTATGGCGTTGCCAGATGGGTCCGTCGAATATGGGCAACCCTGTATGGGAGGCAACAGAAGTACAGTGGTTAGTCGTTTGCCTTTTTTTAATTTTACAGAGCGTTATAAACAACTGCAATGGACAAAACCAGTCGGCGAATGTGGAATTACAGGGGAAAAACGAACTTTCTGAAATGCGGTCAATTTGTATGGGAGGTTTGAATCGACAAAATATTAGGTTGTGCACATTTTTGGCAAATTAAGTCAAGATTTGCAACCACTATCATATCATCTACGGGCCAGCCAGATAGGCTGAGATCGCTCAACCGACTTAAAAACTCATGAAACACATTTGGTCGAAATGTTGTTAAAGTATTAGGTGCGCAACTAAGTTCTCGCTGTTTTTTTTATAAAAATGCAACTTTTTTATGAAAACATGTTGATTCAAAGTATTGACCATCGCTGGCTACTACTTTTTCCCATCTTTTTAGTAAAGCTCGAATTCTGTCACGGTAAAACTGTTCATTTTTTTGAGGCTATTCACGAATCTAGCCATTTCTTGATGCCGTCATATGAGTGGAACTGCTGGTCAGCCAAACCGTGTGCCATCGAACGGAATAAATGATAATCGGACGGCGCAGTATCTGGAGAATATGGTGGACGGAGTAAGACTTCCCATTTCACCGTTTCCAAGTAGGTGTTTACGGGGCTGGCCTCGTAGGGACGAGCGTTGTCATGCTGAAAAATTACTTTTTCATGCCTCTCCGTGTATTGTGGGCATTTCTCGCGCAGAGCTCGACTCAATCGCATTAACTGAAGTCGATACCGATCACCAGTGATGGTTTCGCTTGGTTTCGACAACTCAAAATAAATAACACCGACCTGGCCCCCCAAATACAGAACATTCGCAGCGTGAATATTCGGCCGAGGCGACAACGTAGAAGCACGACCGGGCAGCCCCCATGACTTTCTTTTTTTTTCAGACCCCGCACCATTACAGAAGATTCCAGCCTTCTTGTATTGCAGTAATGAATCCATTTTTCTTCACCCGTTACAATACGATGAAGAAAACACTTCCTTTTTTGTCGCTGAAGCAGTAGTTCACAAGCGAAAAATCGACGCTCAACGTTGTTTGGCTTCAACTCGTAAGAAACCCAAGTTCCTTGCTTTCGAATCATTGAAAACGCATGCAATCGCTTGGAAATGGCTTGGCGGGTAACTCCTAATATTGAAGCAAGCTCTACCTACGGATCTCCATCAAACAAAGCCGTCAATTCAGTGTCTTCAAAGGTTTTTCGTCTTCCTTCATGCAAACGGTCGTCAATATTAAAATCACCGTCTTTAAAGCGACGGAACCAATCTCGACACGTTGTTTCACTTAAAGCAGCATCTCCGTAAACGCTTTGAAACTCTCGATGAGCATCAGCCGCCGTTTTCTTCGATTGGAAAAAGAAAGTCAATACTTCCCGCATATGACGATTATTTAGCACAAAATCATACATATTCACACAACCAAAAGAATATGACGTCAAAAGGAAATCAGTGTTGTGTCGAGGCTCATGACGTTTAGGTTACGGCAAGCACTTACAGCTGGCGCCATCTATTGGCAAGCAGCGGGAACTTAGTTGCGCAAGTAAAACTTTAGACTCTTCTTTCTGGGTGTTGCATATTTGGCCGTATCAAATGATACACATATACCTTCATTCCTTTGGGTGAAGGTGTACAAAAATGACCGTGAACTTTTAAGCAAAATTTTTTCGCCAGACAGCACTACGAGTTTTAAGGAGAAATTTTTCTCCAATGGCAACGTTAACACTTTTTGCTGCTTTCCAATACTAAAATTGGAATACAAAAATGTGCAGTGGTCACAGTAAGATTAAGTCAGTCAGAAGTCAGAAGTCATTACTAAAAAAGAACACAGGCAATGAATTTCTAATATATGTGATATATTATGCATGATATATTATACAGGGTGGGCCATATGAGTGTTGGCGATTTAATTCTTCAATTTCTCGGTAACGCGCGGCGGGGGGATATGTTGTTCGCTGCGCCGCTTCCTGGAAATTTAGTCGCCATGGAGCCGTACACGGGAGTGCAGCGTGCATTTTGTGTCCGAGCGTATTACGAAAACAATAAATCAGTGATTACTGCACGACGTTTGTATCGGCATGAACACGGTTTACACGATTTAAGTGAAGTTCCAAGCGCCAATGTGATACGAAAATGGATCAGAATGTTCGAAACAACCGGCTCAACAGTACCAATTACGGTTCGTGGTCGCCCAGTTTCTGCAAGATCAGCCGACATTGTGGAGCGTGTTCGTGTTTCAGTTCAGCGAAATCCGCAACAGTCAACACGTAAGAGAAGTCAGTCTTTGGATGTCAAAAGAACAACTTTACGACGAATTTTGAAACGTGATTTGCATTTGAAGGCTTATAAGATTCAGATAGTCCACGAATTAAAACCCGATGATGCCAATAACCGACTTAACTTTGTCAATTTGATGCTACAGCGGTTCAACAATTTCAACAACGTGATTTTGAGTGATGAGGCCAATTTTCACCTTAATGGCCATGTGAACAAGCAAAATTGTCGGTTCTGGTCCGAGACTAATCCCCGACGCTTGCATGAACGTCCACTTCACAGCCCTAAGCTTGTCGTGTGGGCTGGGATAACGTCAACCGGTATTATTGGACCATACTTTTTTGAGGACGAAAGAGGGCATGCGATGACGGTTAGAGCGAACAATTATTGCAACATGCTAGCAGACTTTTTGGTGCCAGCTTTGCAAGAACTTCAAGGCAATACCTCGAGGATGTGGTTTCAACAGGATGGGGCCACATGTCATACGGCTAGGGTATCCATAGAGCAGCTGAAAAATGTTTTTCCTGGAAAACTCATTTCGAAAAGGGGGGATATTGAATGGCCCCCACGTAGCCCCGATCTCTCTCCATGCGATTATTTTCTGTGGGGCTACCTCAAATCGGTAGTCTACGAGAATAATCCGACCAATTTAGAGCAAATGAAGAGGAACATTATTCAGGAAAGTAACAAAATACCGAGATCAACTTTTCAACGAGTTTTCCAAAATTTGCGACTTCGGGTCCAAGAGTGTCAAGCAGCCGAGGGAAGCCATTTGGACAACTTTATTTTTAAGTCTTAAAAATTTCCATGCTTCTACTTTTTAAAAATACAAATATATTTTTTTTATGTTTCGTAGTTTTTTTTTAATTGAATATTTAAACCGCCAACACCCTTATGGCCCACCCTGTATATGATATATAATATATGATATGTTACGATATATGATATAGGTGACTTATTTCATGCATATTTTCTATGGCTCAGCCATAAAGTGTTTAATTATTTTAACGATCGGGAGCTGGCTTTACATTTGATAGCGCAAATCTAAAGCAAGCACATGTAATGCTTAGCATTAGTTAGCGTTATTTTACTTTTCGGATTTATCAGTTCAATTATGTTACCTTCCTCGTTAATGCCACTGTAGATTTGAGCCAACACCATACTTGTTCGTTTTCCCCCCTCCACTTCTCTTCTAAGTTTAATACTTTGTAGCAATATTGCATTGCGGCCTTTCAACACTCTATGCTCGATGTCATGCTGCATTTGGTGTCGCAACTAAAATTATCTCCTTTCGTTTCTCAGCAATTTTCTACATATTTCTCCGCAATTCCTTTATTTTTTCCAATGAATTTTCATAGCAACGACGGATAATGCAGTTTGCCACCAACGGTCGCAAGTCGGTGTGTCAGTGCGTGAGAGTTGTTAACAACAATATCACGGTGGGTGTTTGGTCATTTTGGTTCAAGCAACTGTCGCTGGCATTGCAAAGTATGAAACGGATTGTGGAACTCATTCTGCTATTGGCAGTGTCCGTCTTCGCCATGGCCAGAGTTTAGATGACACCAATTGACGTGACATATAAAGTGGATAAAGTAAAGGGAAAAGACAACCCGCAAAATTGGTAAGAAGGATGCGAAAAGTAGTTGCATTAAAGCAATTTTTTGTAATAAAGAAGTGGAATTAAGCAGAAAAAATATTGATGATGATTTGGTATGTCGTAACTTGGATTAATGTGAATCCTAGCCACGAAATATAAGCGGCTTCAAATGTACTTATTTCTAGAAATTTTAAAATATTTATTTGTAATTAATCTTTTACAACGTCGATGCTCTGAGTTAGTTAACTTTTTAATAAGCAGATACTACTGTGATAATTCATAATATGTAAAATATAATATAAAAGTATTTTCAACAAAAATTTCCAACATTTAACTGTATACTTAAATGTGTTCCTTATTAGTAATAACCAGAACTCCAAAGCTGTGTGTGTGTGCATTCTACGTTACACTAGATGGTGTTAGAAAGATAAGATTTAGTGCCCAAAAAACTAATCTAACAGTTTTGTAATATTGTGAGAACGAAATTTAAAGATGGAAACCATCGGGAATAAAGTACGCCATATTTTACCGAGAACACAGGACAGATGCCTAAAACTGTGAGTAGTATTTATGGTCCTGAAATTGTAATAGCCAATCATGCGTAATTTTGGTTTCGTCGACTCCATTCCAGAAATTTAGATTACAAAGATGCGACACGATTTGGGACTCCAATTGTAGAAAACGTCTATAGAATAATGAGAATCGTCAAGTCTGATCGCTATGTAAGGACTGTTTTGATTGCCCAGGACCTTAATGTTGCACAAAAAGCCATTTAGTACGACCTACATAAGGCTGGCAACAACAAAAATTCGATGTATGGTTGCCACAAGGCTTAAAGCATAAACAAATCAAGGATCCACTTTCCGTCTACAAGTCGCTGCTGAGACGCAATAAAATCGGACTGGCGCCAAAAATCACCCAAAAAAAGGACACTCCTTATATACCATATGACTTTGTGGTAAGAACTCCTAATGCACTACGCCGTGGTAATTGAAGAAGGCAATGAGCAAAATCTTGACATTGGATCGAACTTGACGTGTTTTTTTGGTCTTGGCTCTCCTGGACTCTTCCATTGGGACGATTGGGCCTTGGTTTCGATGTCATAACCATATACCCATGATTCATCACCAGTTATGACCCTTTTAAGCAAATCTAGGCAGCAATTCCTGAGCGATGCTCATGCGACGTTGTTTTTTTTTGTCAAAATTCAGCAATTTTGGAACGAACTTCGCTGCCACACGCTTCATGCCCAAAATTTCCGAAAAGATTGCATGGCATGAGCCAACCGATATACCGATATCCTCAGCAACTTCTCTAATTGTAATTTGACGATTCTCCATAATAATTTTCTTCACTTTCTGCACATTTTCATCGGTTGTTAATGTGCACATTCACATCTTCTCGACCTTCTATAAAAAGCTTGTACCACTTGTAAACAGTGTTTTGACTCAGAGTACTCTCATCGTATGCCACTGTCAACATTTCAGCGTTTTTGAGCTCTCAATTCCATTTTTTACACAAAATTTGATGCAACTACTTTGACCCATTTTTTCGATAGCTGAAAATTGTTGAACACGCAAAACACTTGTCCTTTTTATGCCTCTCATAAACAAACTAAACATGCTTTATGGATAAAACCGTCAACATATCTTCGAGACGAGTGTACCAACATACCCGCAAAATTTGAAAATTCACCTTTCTTTTAAACACACCTTACAACGTACTGTCATCAAGAACTCAACCCGGCTAACTATTCATTTCATTAACTATTTATTTATTTATTTATATAAAGCTAACTTAAAGTTGAAGAAACTTAAGGCTAAATATATTAAAAAAAAGAATTAGCCATGGCTACCGGAGCCTTCAGCTAACGTAGTAATATTTTAAAATATAAGATGAGAAGTATTAGAAAATAAAGTTTTTTTTAAGTAATTTAAATTTTAACATACAAGTTCGATTTTCTGATGAAATCTAAAATTAACTTTATATTTCTATTTGAAGGATTAGCGATGAGAACGATGGGATCTTCATTAGCGAATGTTGATAACCTCTGCTGGCTAAGGAAGGTGCGTGTAGAAATGATATGGCTGATGTCAATACAAGCACTATTACATAAAGGACAAATATTGCTTAAACCCTTATTTATATAACGTGCATTTGTCAAATTGGTGTGACCAAGACGGATCCAAGTAAATTTGATTTGCTCTAAGCGTGAAAAATCTTTCTGTGTTGAGTTTTTCAAAAATTCAGTCGTAGAAATGCAGTTCGGGTTGATGTTTTTATACCAGTTCGATGTACGATTTGTTAAGACTAGATGTTTCTGCATCAATTCTTTCCGCAGTTGTAAGGTAATATCAATGCTGTTACAGTTGGGGAGAGTAGTTGCGAGTTTAGCTATTATTAACTATAAAAATGTATATACATATATAAATATATACATATGTTTATATATGAAGATAGTCTTGGCACCTAAAATGTGCTTTCTAATTTGTATACAAAATTTACTTTTTTGTTTGCGTGATTTTGCTATTTCATTGCGTATTGTATGAGTGTGTTTCCAAGCATTTGTGTCAGCCCTATCCACGTATACGTAATATTGAACTTAAAGAATATTACTCATACTACCCCCCCCCCATGACAATACGATACCTGTTTGAATGAATGACCATCAATAAGAAATTTTGTCAACACTCCATGTTGTATTCAACGAAGCATCATGTGCTGCCTGATGCTGACATTTATAGATGTCATGATGTCAAGTAAACAATGACAGCCAAAAGAATGGGGAACACCGAACATGAATACAATGACGGAGGACGGACAATGAAATGCTGTAATCTGCACAATGTTATTTCGATTCAAACATTCATAGGCTAAGCTAAAATTTTAATACACCTCAATTTGTACAAAATTGTAGTTAAAAGTTGTCTAATTATTCAACAAAATCTATAAGAACCGGTTATGATAATGATATGGCAAAACAATCACAACAAAAGAAGACATCAACAATTGGATACTAAAAACAAAAACACACAAATTCAAAACATTCAAGTCAGTACAATCGTATGCACGAGAAACATAGAATATGTCACATATGTGCACATTTTCTTTCATAATTTTAAAATGCCCAATACTAAAAATTAAGTAGAAACTCCAAAAATTCAAAGGAATTAGAAAAAAAAGTTAAATAAATGGATTGCACTTGTTCAGTGACTACAATATATGTATGTAGCTATCAATAGAAACGAATAGATTTTTGCAAATTACGAATGCTTCGTCCTGTATGACCAAACGGATTAGTAAGAAGTCTTTGAAATATATTAATGGCGTTATCCTACCAAACAAAAAAAAACAAATACCGTATGTTAAGCGTTTCTTGGTTTGTAGTTTTAAAAATCATATAGATTTGAGATCTTTGTTGTTATTTAATAAAGTTGTTCGATTGTGTAGTCCTCAATTTCTTTTTAATTCATTTAATTTTTCACATTCCACTCGTAATAAACAACTTCTTATTCCTAAAATAACCACACTCATGGGTCGTGCTTGAATTTACAATTTACTACCAAGCCATTTAAAAAGTTTTAAATTATGTCCTGATTCTTACAAAAGGCGCATTCTACAACACATTCAGACTTTACTGTAAAATATTGTTTTCAATTAAACTGTGAGCAGCCTTAATTACATAACGATTATCTTATATTTCCAGACTATACATCGATTAACTTCTAACTTATGAATTAGTCTTTTTTTCATACTTTTTTTGTCTTTAATGATCATAATTTCATATTATATTTTTATAAATTTTATACTTAATTTTTATTACGTGTTTTTTTTTAACTTATTATAGTGAGCAGATTCAATCTAATAGATGAAGTGTTGCATATTGTAATTTACTTATAATTGGCCGGAAGGCTTTAAATTACATGCCAGAAATAAATAAATAAATAAATCCTTAACTAACTTTTGCGATCATATGTTTCTTAGTCCAAATATGTAGTGGTCCGCCCACAATATAAATATATTG
>JAHXMU010036691.1:0-18542 GCA_019455685.1 Philornis downsi
GACATCTCTTTTAGAGTGTTCCCTGATACATTTTCTAAAGAGTTATTAGCTTGGATACATATCCTGCAGTTCTCACTTGGAAGTTTTATTATTTTCCATTATCTGCATTATATTGAATTGATGTACTCTCTATACCTTATGGCAATTGTTTCCCGAAAATATATATGATAGTTTATCAAGAAGAAGTCAACGATTTATTGCATTTAAATTCACCTATTCCGAGCATTTCATTTCTTTGACTATTATTTGATTTCAATTGGTTTTTTTCTTTCCAATTTACGTGCCTGCATTTCCTCCCAATTTATCCCAAGTAAGAACGCATTCATCTTCAAATGTAGAAGAATACATGTTACGTTTACCTAAAATAGAAATTTTCATTTTGCAACTAGAAAAGAATAAATGGTTACACGTCCGCTCAACGTGATGCATTTATTCATTCATGGTGGGGAGTTCACAGTTCATTCTATTGCTCGAAGCATTCCCTCCTCGCGAAGTGGCGTCAATAAAGGTCCAAAGTGTTGCATGTGGCCTCAACTGTTTTTCTTTAGTTTGAAGATCACGTTAGGTGTCAAAAAATTGGAATTCGTTGTTTTTTGTAGAAGACATTAACATATTTACAGGCGTTCTTACATCTTTCACGTTTGTAGCTTTTGTATGCTTTTGTACATGTCCAATAGTTGAACTAAATTTCTCTATTATAGTTTGATATTTTGCTAGCAAACATTTGCGATTGCCATATAAATCCATGACAAGTTGAAAGTTCAAATGTTGATGTTTGACTACAGAAAATTAATGCATATTATTATTAAAATGGTTTAGACATGTTAAGCAGTTCTTATGGCAACTAAAACACTAATTCCCAGAAAAATTTTTTTCCTTTAGAATTTTATAGCAATGCCATTCAGCCCAAAATTTATGCCAAACTGGTAATAAGAGCCATTAAGCACAAACAGCCAGGATAGCTGAGGGATAATGCAACATCGCTGAAGAGTTATATCACCAATAACATACTATAATCATTATCATTCTATAATGACTTTCGACTGAAAAAAAATGGAAACTTCGAAATAGTTTGTGTTGCGAAAAAGTCGCAATGTCGACTTCAGCTTACAACTGTTAGACTTTATTTTGCTGGTCGATCTGTAAAATTTAGCTTTCTGTAAAACATAAACAATTGGCAGCAGTGCCACCACCACAAAAAATTACGAAGACAATTCCAAAACTAGCCAACCTGACGTATAGATGGTGCCAGAAATTTGAAAAAAAAACTACTTTGCGAAAAGAGGCCACCTTATAAAACATATGTTTTAAGTTTCAAATTGCCACATTGCTCAGTATTTTTATTTGAGCCATCAAAAGTAAACGATCTCAGTGAATTTGTAAACGTGGAAAAAATAAGTCACCGTTATGTGTTTCAATATTTCCATTTGAAAGGTCTCAGCCCAACCAATATTATAGCACAGCTAAATTCTATTCTGGGTGAGCCTGCTACTTCGTTTGCGACTGTAAAATATTAGGTAGCAGAGTTTAAACGAGGCCGTACAAGCTTCCCAGACGAACAACGTAGGGGTCGACCAATTGAAGTATCCATGTCGGACAGTTAACAGTTAAGAAAATACACAAAATGATACTGGATGATCGTTGACTGAAGGTGCGCGACTTCCCAGAATTGACAGGCATTTCAAAAACTGCTATTCATCGTATATTGAGCGAAAATTTGAAGATGAGAAAGCTGTGCGCAAGATGAGTGCCGCGCTTGCTTTTAATAGAGCAAAAACTGTGTCGTGAAGATGTCTCAATAGAGTGTTTGGCGAATGTTTCACCACAACAAAGCCGAATTTTTGCATAGATTTATACATTCATGGTTCTAAATCTACGCAAAAATTCGGATATGGATCTACCACTTCACACCTGAGACAAAGGAAAAGTCGAAGCATTGGATTGGAATGGAAGAATCGTGTTATTTATATTTAGTGTATTCAGAATGGAAAACCACATCAAGGGCGAACATTATGCAAATTTATTGCAACGCATTTGGCGAAAAAGAAAGTTTTGTTTCGTCAAGACAGTTCACACATTCACTATTGCGATGACCAAAATTAATGAATTAAAGTTCGATTTACTTCATCTCGCAACTTATTTGCTAGATTTAGCTCCCATGAACTATTTTTTTATTTTTAAACTTGAAAAAATGGATCGGTGGTAAAATATTTGGCAACAATGAAGAAGTGAAGTATGCGGTTGATGGCTATTTACTATGAACAGGGTATCGAAGCTATTGAATATCGCCGGAAAACGTGTATTGAACTATAAGGAGATAATGTTGAAAAATAAAAAAAAAATTCCCAAATTTGTTGTGTTTTCGTTGTTAGGTCAGCTGGTGTTTTGGACCGCCCTAGTATCACATATGTAAATGTCTATAGTCGTAAAAACTGAGAAGAGAAATATGTGTTATAATATGGTGAAATATATATAATAGAAAGAAGTCCATTATTTTTCCGATAGATGGCTTTAGTAATAAACGTCTTGTATTATTTAAGCACGATCGAATTAGGCTAGATGACGTTAGAAAGACACCATTACGTACTCAAAAAACTTCTCAGACAGTTTTGTTATTGCTGAACTCAATATTGTCTGAGAGCGTATCAAAGAGAAAATACGCCATATTTTAGAGCTTCTCTTCAATAAAAGCGAAAACGCAGGGCAGATAACTGAAAATGCGAATAAGTAGTGTTTATGGTCCTGGTGCAGTAACTGCCAATCATGCACAATTTTGTTTGCGTCGATTTCATTTCGATAATATTGGTGTCAAACATACACCACGCTTGCGAAAACCAATTGTAGAAAACGTCCGCAGAATATTGGAAATTATCAAATCCGACCGCTATATAGAAACCGTTTCGATTGCCCAAGAGCTAAACATTGTACAAAAACCTTTTGAACAAGGCTAGATAAAAAAGAAACTCGATGTATGGGTGCCACATGAGTCAATGAAAAAAACCTCATGGCATCGAAATCACATTGAAGAACCGCCTATTAACAAAACGGCAACAAAATCGGACCATTTCTGAAGCGGATAGTGCTAAGTGATGAAAAGTGTGTTACCTACGACAACCTCAAGTGAAAACGATCATGGTTGAATCGCAATGAGCCGGCGCAAACGGTGGCCAAGCCAAAATTGATAGTCAGAAAAGTTCTCCTGTGTGTTTGGTAAATCATCTACAGGGTGGCGCACCAATTGCAATACAATAACAAATTCAAATCAATGTATTTTTTAATCAATGTATTCTACATGTTTTTTTTTTATTGTACAGAAAATTCAATTTTATTTTATAGAAATAATTGGTTTTAAAGATGACAGGCCGTATATCTGATCGGAAAATTATTCATTGCGGGATCGCCTTAATTATTGTTTTAATGGACTGTTTCAACTCAGTCAAATTCTTTAGTTTCGTTTTGTACACCTCTTGCATAGCATAACCCCATAAAAGATGTTCTGGTGCAGTCAGGTTAGGTGGCCTTGGGGACCACCAGAAAGTAGATCTTCTGGATGTTAATTTATTTGGAAATTTCCGTTGGATCTCCGCCACAGCCGGTCTGGCTATGTGTGTTTCTCCATCTTGCTGATTTCTCCATCTTGCTGGAACTAAATGTTGTTGCAACGGATACGTCTTTGGCGCAATTCTGAGTAAAACAACATCTTCAACATCTTTAAAGAACGGTTTCCATTGACAGTTAACAGTAGCCCGATTTGTGCGCCATCCTGTACTATGAGCTTCTCTTCTATAAGCAAATCCTTAATTTGGACCTGTACTGTCAATAAATTGTACCCTTTGAAGTAAACAATTGTCCAAAAGCGACCAGCTTTACCTAATAGCAGAGAAATTGTGTTCCATCTGGACAACGCTGGACAACATCAGTAGTAATCCGCCAGAAGCTTCGGGAATTTTGTAGTAAGTTTCTTATTCATCCCCCTTAGGGTCCTGACGTAACACCAAATGATTACCACTTGTTTCTGTCTATGGCAAATGATTTTGCTGCGGAAAAGTTCTCTTCAAGGGAAGCTTTTGAAAATATATAGCGGCCTTTTTGCTAATGGGGTGAAAGGTTTCTATGCATCGCTTAATTACCTTCAAAACGGCGATGAGTTATCGACCTAAATCGTATAATTCTAATTATTCTAAATGAAGTTTTCAATGTCATGTAAAAATAATGGAATTCATTTTACCAGATCTAATATACACTGAAAGATTTTCAATATAATTTCTGGATATTGTCTTATTAAACTTCTAGTAATCCAATTGTAAGCCATTATATTAGGTACGTAACTAAGTTTCCGCTGTTTGTCAATAGCTGGCGCCAGCTGTAAGTGCTAGTCGATTCTGCCATAACCTAAACGTCATGAGCCAAGCTTAGGCATATGGTAAACATACTGCATCGGCATAATAGTGAATTTCTTGTGACGTCATATTCTTTTGGTTGTTTGAATACGTATTATGGGTATGTATGATGATTTTGTGCCAAATAATCGTCATATGAGGGAAGTATTAATATTTGTCTTTCAGTCAAAGAAAACGGCGGCTGATGTTCATCGAGAGCTTCAAAACGTTTACCGAGATGCTGCTTTAAGTGAAACAACGTGTCGAGATTGGTTTCGTCGCTTTAGAAACGGTGATTTTGATTTTAACGACCGTTCGCGTGAAGGAAAACGAAGAACCTTCGAAGACACTGAATTGACGACATTACTTGATAGCGATTCGTATCAAAAGTAGGTAGAGCTTGCTTCAGTATTAGGAGTTACCCGCCAAGCCATTTCCGAGCGATTGCCTGCGTTGGGAATTATTCAAAAGCAAGGAACGTGGGTTCTTTATGAAATGAAGCCAAGGGACGTTGAGCGTCGTTTTTGCGTCAGTGAACAACTGCTTCAGCGACAAAAAAAAGAAGGGTTTTCCTCATCGTATTGTAACGGGTGATGAAAAATGGATTCATTATTGCAATCCAAAGAAAAGAAAGTCATGGGGGTTGCCCGGTCACGCTACGAACGTTATGCTCTATATTTGGGGGGATCAGGTCGGTGTTATTTATCCCGAGCTGTTGAAACCAAGCGAAACCATCACTTGTGTTCGGTATCGACTTCAATTAATGCGATTGAGTTAGAAACGCCTACAATGCGCGGAGCGTCATGAAAAAGCGATTCTTCTGCATGACAAACTCCCTGAAAACGCTGAAATGAGAAGTTTTATCCCATCCGCCATATTGACCAGATATTGCGCCGTCCGATTATCACTTGTTCCGTTCGATGGCACACAGTCTGGCTGACCAGCAGTTCCCCTCATATGATGATATCAATGAAATAACTAGATTCGTGGATAGCCTCAAAAGATAAATAGTTTTACCGTGACGGAAAACGAGCTGTGTCAGAAAGATGAGAAAAAGTAGTAGCTAGCGTTGGGCAATACTTTCAATAAACCATTTGTAAACATATTTTCATAATAAAGTTGCATTTTTATAAAAAAAAAAAAACAAAAAAACAGCGAGAACTTAGTTGCATGCCTAATAAATGAGACCCTTAGGACTATACTATTATCCTTTGGGTAAAGCGTTTATATGAAGAAATATATATTTTCATTCTGGTCTTTATTTATTTGAGTTTTGCCATTCTCTTAGCCAATAATTGAGCAATTTATTCGTGCTATACATAAATCTATCTACCATTTCCAATACTGCCCCCAAAAAATTTCTCTAGACAATTTATTACAATTTGATTTGTTTTAAATGCGAAAGGAACTTAAATTGAAATTAAATGTTACTGTTTAAGGACTCCACAATACAAGGCGAAATCATCATCACCAAACTCTTATGTGCGAAAGTTCATTTCATTAGCCACCAGGCCCAAACACAAATGAGAATGAAAATGAATTGCACTGTGTGATGGTGGTTAATTTCCATTTCGACCCCCCACCGATGCGTTTATAATCTCATTGTAAACGATACTCGTGTAAACCATAAAAAGTCAGTGTCAAACTGAAATTTACGACATGACATTTGTATGTAATAAATTACGACTCATGCCCATTCTGGCCAAACATATCGTCAGCGGCAGAAAAGACAAAGGACATAACAGTCAGAAAGAGATTTTAGTTGTACTTAAGCCAAACTCGCTCCCTCTAGTTGCCCATAGTATTCGTTCGATAAAACAATGTTAAAAATGGCCATAATGACATAGGAAAAATCTTATTATGAACTTCGCATCGTTTCAAGTTATCCATTAACTTTGTGGAGAGAGAATAATCGTTTCAATAGTGTGCGCTTTAAAATTGGGAAACTTACTTTCATGCATTCCAGTTAAAACTATCAACACTTCATAAAGTTTCTAACACCAACCATTGGGAAAAGGATACTATAATAACTTTGTTCGTTTTGAAGTCAAATAATCGCACTTCATGCTGGCAAAATTATACCGAAAGCTTAAAAGGGGAGGATGGATGACGGTAAATCCAACTCGACAATATTATTAACCTCCTGCTGTCAAGATAACTTTAACAAATTATGATCCTCCAAAAGTGCCACGACAGCCAGAAAACATAATAAAATATATTTCTCCTTTAAGGTTCTCAGGGATGTGGTATGGACAGTGAAGGCAGGCGCTAATAAACAATGGAGGAAGTTCATAGAAATTGTACAAAGGCTAATAGGAGGTTTAGGAGTAACTGCTGATGATAAGTTGAGCTTTAATCAGCATGTAGATAGTGTGATTACTTGTATGCATAATAGGCTTAGTTGCCTCTACAACACTGACCTTATTTTACCCAGGAGGGTGGAAAAAAACCTTGGTACAAGCATTAGTAATGCCAAATTTTGTATACTGTTTAGAAATGTATGCAGGAACAACTAAACGCAATCTACAAAGATTACAGTTAGCGTTTAATGCTGCCGTGCGATATCTATACTCACAGAAGCGTTATGTTCATATAATAACATTTGTTATAGACTTCCTTGGCTGTACGACTACATTCTATGATTTCCTAAGATTTAGATCACTGTTTTTATTTTACAAAATACAAAAATTCAAATATACGCGATTTCTTGCACAATTTTTTTGTTTTTTTGTTTTTAGAAACTTGATCATCCCTAAAATAACATATTTAGTGGATAAATCATTTCTTGTTCGAGTATCTCGCCAATATAACTTATTACCAAAGTGCATTAAGGACTTGAATCTGTCCTATTTAAATTTGCGAAAGCAACTTCTTCAATATTTTAACCCGACAATTATAAAGGGTGTCCCAACATGAACGCCAGATTGAATTGTTTCTCTGGCTGTATGACATGTGGCGCCGTCTTGTTAGAACCAAATGCCCTCCACATTCATTTCTTCAATTCTAGGCACACCATTGACTGTTTGCGCTTGACATGCCTCATTTTCATAAAAAAAGGTCCAATGATTCCTCCAGCCCAAAATCCACACAACACAGTGACACGATGAGGATGCATTTGCTTCTCGTGAATCACTCGAGGATTTTCCTCACCCCAAATGCGACAATTCTGCCTATTGACGAAGCCTTCAAGATGGAAATGGGCCTCGTGACTGAAGATGATTTTATCGGCAAACTCAGCATTTTCATGTTGTCTCTCCAATACCCAATTAACGAACTCCCTTCGCTGTCCATGGTCAGCTGGCTTTAGTTCCTGAGTCAATTGAACTTTGTACGCATGAAGATGCATATCTTTCGTCAAAATTCGCTGCATAGTGGATTTGGAGGCACCAATTTGCTGACCGAGCTCACTCGAATTGAGGTGGGTGGAGTTTCAGCGACATCATCATGTACAGCTGCGACATTTTCGGTCGATCGACCTGGTCGAAGGCGCGTTATTGTCTTTACATCACTAACAGACCCAGTTTTGGCAAATTTATCCGTTAATCTCTTTACAGTTGACTCTTTTGGAGCATTATTGTGACCCCAAATTGATCGCAATTTGCGAACTGTAGCCGCACAACTTTCACCATTTTGTAAAACAATTTCACAATGAGAATGTTTTGTTCATTCGTGTAGCGCTCCATTTTTACTAACCTCGCACGTTCTGCTAGCAAACAATAAGAATTGTTCAAATGTCAAACAGTGACACTTCGAATGGCGCCAAATTTAAATCTTGCGTTCTTGTTGGGACACCCTTTACATAACGTTACTTTCTTATATCTTTCCATATTGGGAACTTAATGTGACTTTCATTTATTCATATCGATATTATTTTTATTTTTTTTTTTAACTTTTTCTAATTGAATTCAATACTAACATTTAATTTTTTCTCTAATTGATAATTTTGATTTTTTTATTGTTAATTCAGATATTATTTATGTTTATATTCCTCTCTTGTCCAGAAGTTTTATAAGCTTAAAATACGTTAAAGCATTTTAGCATTTTAATTGTATATTTAATTGGCCGTAAGGCTTCTAATTATAAGTTGTAAATAAATTAATTAATTAATATGTATGATAATCATTCTCAAGTTCCAGTTTCAATACCTTATTTAACATCCATCAATTCAACAATTTTTCTTTTTGGTTATTTGTGGCTGTTGTATATAAACTATTATATAGGTATTTTGTAAGTGCCATAACAACCAAACGTATAAAAAGGATAGTTTACTGTTTTTATGTTTCATGTTTCTTGTCAATAAGAAAATTTTCAATTTATTCAAATAAAATAAGTTGAATCAAACACGTCGGACTTAAACCTTCCACTTGGAATTTAACAGTGGCCATTCGTGCAAAATTTATTACTAAGTATGTATATAAATCGGCTGAATCATGTCCATTTTGTTTGCAATTACTTACATGATTCCCTAACATGATCCTTTTAACAAAACATCAATGGATTGCTCTAGTTCAAATATATGCTTAACCGTAGGTTTACTTCATTTAATGGTAGACTTTTCGAGTTGAAACTTTATATAACCAGGTTACAAATTACAATTAGGTGAGCTGACTTACATATACCTTCGCTTAACAGAAACTTGGCTATATTTAATGCAACAATGTAAGAAATACTGCCGTCTATCAATTAGAAATTACAGGGAAAAGATTGAATTTCGAAAAATCGGTCAATTTGTATGGGAGTTACTAGAAAAGGTGTGTCAATGCTTTTCATTTTCAGTATGATCACTTACTTTGGCTAACGCTCAGCGTGTGCCAAATTTGATTACATTCTGTGCAACCATGTAAGAAATGTAAATCCAAGTAAGTGAATCCAAGACTTAATGGGTTATTTGTACAGGGTTGCCCATATTCGACGGACCCATGTTTAAAAAAAAAAAATCAAAGAAAAAAATAAAAATTTGGCGGTTGGCAATCTTATTCATTTAATTTGTTCCAAGTAGATTTGTTTACATCAATTTTTGAATATGATATCTCTCAAATGGCCGCCTCTGGCGTTGATGGCGTATTGTGCCCTTTTTGCAGCATTTTCCATCGTTTTCGCCAACATTTCGGCCGGAATAGCGGCTATTTCTTCACGAATGTTGTCCTTGAGCTCTTTTACGGTCCTTGGCTTGTTAACGTAAACCTTTGGGGACATTTGACCCCACAAGAAGAAGTCAGCGGGCGTCAAATCGGGCGAACGCGGTGGCCAGTCCAAATCACCACTTTTCGACATCAAACGGCCCGGAAACAAATTCTTCAGAAAATCGATTGTTATGCGACTTGTGTGCGGTGGAGCGCCGTCTTGTTGAAACCAGAACTGCCTCATACGCTTTCGACGAATAATTGGCATCACAAAATTGGTCATCATGTCGCGATAACGCTCCTGGTTGATGGTAACAGCATGGCCATTTTCGTTTTGGAAGAAAAACGGCCCAATGACCGTTTTCGCACTAACGCCGCACCAAACTGTGACTTTTTCGTCATGAAGAGGCAATTCTTGAATCTCCTGAGGATTTTCAGTGGCGTAAATACGGCAATTTTGCTTATTTACGGTCCCATTCAATGTGAAATGGGCTTCATCGGACATGATAATTTTGTTCCAAAATTGCTCGTCATCATCGGCCATTTCGATGACTCGTTGGGCCCATTCCAATCGACGAGGCTTGTCCGCAGGCAACAATCTTTGCGTCAATTGAATTTTGTACGGGAACAAATGCAAATCAACGCGAATAATCCGTTGTAAAGTGGACCGAGCCATGCCCAACTGCTGAGAACGGCGTTTTTGGGATGTTCTTGGGGACCTCTCAACACTGGCTCGTACGGCAGCGATATTCTCGGCCGATCGCCTTGGTCGACTTTTATTTGGCCTCTTCGGATTAGAAAGAGCCTCACCAGTCGAAAATTTTTCGTATAAACGCTTAATGGTGTTCTTAGAAGGCGCACTTCTCACATTTTTTAATATTTTAAAAGCACGTTGAGTTTTCACAATTGACTTCTTCTGTTGAATGTAAATTTCAACTATTTCAGAGCGCTCGCGTGGCGTGTATTGTTCCATGGTAAAAATCTGCTTGGACTGACGCTTCAAACGCGGTATGTCATTAAGCGATCTGACATCTCTGTCAAAAGTTATGGCGTTGCCAGATGGGTCCGTCGAATATGGGCAACCCTGTATGGGAGGCAACAGAAGTACAGTGGTTAGTCGTTTGCCTTTTTTTAATTTTACAGAGCGTTATAAACAACTGCAATGGACAAAACCAGTCGGCGAATGTGGAGTTACAAGGGAAAACGAACTTTCTGAAATGCGGTCAATTTGTATGGGAGGTTTGAATCGACAAAATATTAGGTTGTGCACATTTTTGGCAAATTAAGTCAAGATTTGCGACCACTATCATATCATCTACGGGCCAGCCAGATAGGCTGAGATCGCTCAATCGACTTAAAAACTCATAATAATACTTGTTAAAGTATTAGGTGCGCAACTAAGTTCTCGCTGTTTTTTTTTTATAAAAATGCAACTTTTTTATGAAAACATGTTGATTCAAAGTATTGCCCATTGCTGGCTACTACTTTTTCCCATCTTTTTAGTAAAGCTCGAATTCTGTCACGGTAAAACTATTCATTTTTTGAGGCTATTCACGAATCTAGCCATTCCTTGATGTCGTCATATGAGTGGAACTGCTGGTCAGCCAAACCGTGTGCCATCGAACGGAACAAATGATAATCGGACGGCGCAGTATCTGGAGAATATGGTGGACGGAGTAAGACTTCCCATTTCACCGTTTCCAAGTAGGTGTTTACGGGGCTGGCCTCGTAGGGACGAGCGTTGTCATGCTGAAGAATAATTTTTTCGTGCCTCTCCGCGTATTGTGGGCGTTTCTCGCGCAGAGCTTGAGTCAGTCGCATTAACTGAAATCGATACCGATCACCAGTGATGGTTTCGCTTGGTTTCGACAACTCAAAATAAATAACACCGACCTGGCCCCCCAAATACAGAACATTCGCAGCGTGAATATTCGGCCGAGGCGAGGACGTAGAAGCACGACCGGGCAG
Organism: Philornis downsi; assembly: GCA_019455685.1. Classification (NCBI taxonomy): domain Eukaryota; kingdom Metazoa; phylum Arthropoda; class Insecta; order Diptera; family Muscidae; genus Philornis; species Philornis downsi. The sequence goes on from JAHXMU010036691.1 coordinate 11,471, forward strand.
CCCCCATGACTTTCTTTTTTTTTCAGACCCCGCACCATTACAGAAGATTCCAGCCTTCTTGTATTGCAGTAATGAATCCATTTTTCTTCACCCGTTACAATACGATTAAGAAAACACTTCCTTTTTTGTCGCTGAAGCAGTAGTTCACAAGCGAAAAATCGACGCTCAACGTTGTTTGGCTTCAACTCGTAAGAAACCCAAGTTCCTTGCTTTCGAATCATTGAAAACGCATGCAATCGCTTGGAAATGGCTTGGCGGGTAACTCCTAATATTGAAGCAAGCTCTACCTACGGATCTCCATCAAACAAAGCCGTCAATTCAGTGTCTTCAAAGGTTTTTCGTCTTCCTTCATGCAAACGGTCGTCAATATTAAAATCACCGTCTTTAAAGCGACGGAACCAATCTCGACACGTTGTTTCACTTAAAGCAGCATCTCCGTAAACGCTTTGAAACTCTCGATGAGCATCAGCCGCCGTTTTCTTCGATTGGAAAAAGAAAGTCAATACTTCCCGCATATGACGATTATTTGGCACAAAATCATACATATTCACACAACCAAAAGAATATGACGTCAAAAGGAAATCAGTGTTGTGTCGAGGCTCATGACGTTTAGGTTACGGCAAGCACTTACAGCTGGCGCCATCTATTGGCAAGCAGCGGGAACTTAGTTGCGCAAGTAAAACTTTAGACTCTTCTTTCTGGGTGTTGCATATTTGGCCGTATCAAATGATACACATATACCTTCATTCCTTTGGGTGAAGGTGTACAAAAATGACCGTGAACTTATAAGCAAAATTTTTTCGCCAGACAGCACTACGAGTTTTAAGGAGAAATTTTTCTCCAATGGCAACGTTAACACTTTTTGCTGCTTTCCAATACTAAAATTGGAATACAAAAATGTGCAGTGGTCACAGTAAGATTAAGTCAGTCAGAAGTCAGAAGTCATTACTAAAAAAGAACACAGGCAATGAATTTCTAATATATGTGATATATTATGCATGATATATAGGGTGGGCCATATGAGTGTTGGCGATTTAATTCTTCAATTTCTCGGTAACGAGCGGCGCGGGGTGGCGGGGGGATATGTTGTTCGCTGCGCCGCTTCCTGGAAATTTAGTCGCCATGGAGCCGTACACGGGAGTGCAGCGTGCATTTTGTGTCCGAGCGTATTACGAAAACAATAAATCAGTGATTACTGCACGACGTTTGTATCGGCATGAACACGGTTTACACGATTTAAGTGAAGTTCCAAACGCCAATGTGATACGAAAATGGATCAGAATGTTCGAAACAACCGGCTCAACAGTACCAATTACGGTTCGTGGTCGCCCAGTTTCTGCAAGATCAGCCGACATTGTGGAGCGTGTTCGTGTTTCAGTTCAGCGAAATCCGCAACAGTCAACACGTAAGAGAAGTCAGTCTTTGGATGTCAAAAGAACAACTTTACGACGAATTTTGAAACGTGATTTGCATTTGAAGGCTTATAAGATTCAGATAGTCCACGAATTAAAACCCGATGATGCCAATAACCGACTTAACTTTGTCAATTTGATGCTACAGCGGTTCAACAATTTCAACAACGTGATTTTGAGTGATGAGGCCAATTTTCACCTTAATGGCCATGTGAACAAGCAAAATTGTCGGTTCTGGTCCGAGACTAATCCCCGACGCTTGCATGAACGTCCACTACACAGCCCTAAGTTTGTCGTGTGGGCTGGGATAACGTCAACCGGTATTATTGGACCATACTTTTTTGAGGACGAAAGAGGGCATGCGATGACGGTTAGAGCGAACAATTATTGCAACATGCTAGCAGACTTTTTGGTGCCAGCTTTGCAAGAACTTCAAGGCAATACCTCGAGGATGTGGTTTCAACAGGATGGGGCCACATGTCATACGGCTAGGGTATCCATAGAGCAGCTGAAAAATGTTTTTCCTGGAAAACTCATTTCGAAAAGGGGGGATATTGAATGGCCCCCACGTAGCCCCGATCTCTCTCCATGCGATTATTTTCTGTGGGGCTACCTCAAATCGGTAGTCTACGAGAATAATCCGACCAATTTAGAGCAAATGAAGAGGAACATTATTCAGGAAAGTAACAAAATACCGAGATCAACTTTTCAACGAGTTTTCCAAAATTTGCGACTTCGGGTCCAAGAGTGTCAAGCAGCCGAGGGAAGCCATTTGGACAACTTTATTTTTAAGTCTTAAAAATTTCCATGCTTCTACTTTTTAAAAATACAAATATATTTTTTTTATGTTTCGTAGTTTTTTTTTAATTGAATATTTAAACCGCCAACACCCTTATGGCCCACCCTGTATATGATATATAATATATGATATGTTACGATATATGATATAGGTGACTTATTTCATGCATATTTTCTATGGCTTAGCCATAAAGTGTTTAATTATTTTAACGATCGAGCTGGCTTTACATTTGATAGCGCAAATCTAAAGCAAGCACATGTAATGCTTAGCATTAGTTAGCGTTATTTTACTTTTCGGATTTATCAGTTCAATTATGTTACCTTCCTCGTTAATGCCCCTGTAGATTTGAGCCAACACCATACTTGTTCGTTTTCCCCCCCTCCACTTCTCTTCTAAGTTTAATACTTTGTAGCAATATTGCATTGCGGCCTTTCAACACTCTATGCTCGATGTCATGCTGCATTTGGTGTCGCAACTAAAATTATCTCCTTTCGTTTCTCAGCAATTTTCTACATATTTCTCCGCAATTCCTTTATTTTTTCCAATGAATTTTCATAGCAACGACGGATAATGCAGTTTGCCACCAACGGTCGCAAGTCGGTGTGTCAGTGCGTGAGAGTTGTTAACAACAATATCACGGTGGGTGTTTGGTCATTTTGGTTCAAGCAACTGTCGCTGGCATTGCAAAGTATGAAACGGATTGTGGAACTCATTCTGCTATTGGCAGTGTCCGTCTTCGCCATGGCCAGAGTTTAGATGACACCAATTGACGTGACATATAAAGTGGATAAAGTAAAGGGAAAAGACAACCCGCAAAATTGGTAAGAAGGATGCGAAAAGTAGTTGCATTAAAGCAATTTTTTGTAATAAAGAAGTGGAATTAAGCAGAAAAAATATTGATGATGATTTGGTATGTCGTAACTTGGATTAATGTGAATCCTAGCCACGAAATATAAGCGGCTTCAAATGTACTTATTTCTAGAAATTTTAAAATATTTATTTGTAATTAATCTTTTACAACGTCGATGCTCTGAGTTAGTTAACTTTTTAATAAGCAGATACTACTGTGATAATTCATAATATGTAAAATATAATATAAAAGTATTTTCAACAAAAATTTCCAACATTTAACTGTATACTTAAATGTGTTCCTTATTAGTAATAACCAGAACTCCAAAGCTGTGTGTGTGTGCATTCTACGTTACACTAGATGGTGTTAGAAAGATAAGATTTAGTGCCCAAAAAACTAATCTAACAGTTTTGTAATATTGTGAGAACGAAATTTAAAGATGGAAACCATCGGGAATAAAGTACGCCATATTTTACCGAGAACACAGGACAGATGCCTAAAACTGTGAGTAGTATTTATGGTCCTGAAATTGTAATAGCCAATCATGCGTAATTTTGGTTTCGTCGACTCCATTCCAGAAATTTAGATTACAAAGATGCGACACGATTTGGGACTCCAATTGTAGAAAACGTCTATAGAATAATGAGAATCGTCAAGTCTGATCGCTATGTAAGGACTGTTTTGATTGCCCAGGACCTTAATGTTGCACAAAAAGCCATTTAGTACGACCTACATAAGGCTGGCAACAACAAAAATTCGATGTATGGTTGCCACAAGGCTTAAAGCATAAACAAATCAAGGATCCACTTTCCGTCTACAAGTCGCTGCTGAGACGCAATAAAATCGGACTGGCGCCAAAAATCACCCAAAAAAAGGACACTCCTTATATACCATATGACTTTGTGGTAAGAACTCCTAATGCACTACGCCGTGGTAATTGAAGAAGGCAATGAGCAAAATCTTGACATTGGATCGAACTTGACGTGTTTTTTTGGTCTTGGCTCTCCTGGACTCTTCCATTGGGACGATTGGGCCTTGGTTTCGATGTCATAACCATATACCCATGATTCATCACCAGTTATGACCCTTTTAAGCAAATCTAGGCAGCAATTCCTGAGCGATGCTCATGCGACGTTGTTTTTTTTGTCAAAATTCAGCAATTTTGGAACGAACTTCGCTGCCACACGCTTCATGCCCAAAATTTCCGAAAAGATTGCATGGCATGAGCCAACCGATATACCGATATCCTCAGCAACTTCTCTAATTGTAATTTGACGATTCTCCATAATAATTTTCTTCACTTTCTGCACATTTTCATCGGTTGTTAATGTGCACATTCACATCTTCTCGACCTTCTATAAAAAGCTTGTACCACTTGTAAACAGTGTTTTGACTCAGAGTACTCTCATCGTATGCCACTGTCAACATTTCAGCGTTTTTGAGCTCTCAATTCCATTTTTTACACAAAATTTGATGCAACTACTTTGACCCATTTTTTCGATAGCTGAAAATTGTTGAACACGCAAAACACTTGTCCTTTTTATGCCTCTCATAAACAAACTAAACATGCTTTATGGATAAAACCGTCAACATATCTTCGAGACGAGTGTACCAACATACCCGCAAAATTTGAAAATTCACCTTTCTTTTAAATACACCTTACAACGTACTGTCATCAAGAACTCAACCCGGCTAACTATTCATTTCATTAACTATTTATTTATTTATTTATTTATATAAAGCTAACTTAAAGTTGAAGAAACTTAAGGCTAAATATATTAAAAAAAAGAATTAGCCATGGCTACCGGAGCCTTCAGCTAACGTAGTAATATTTTAAAATATAAGATGAGAAGTATTAGAAAATAAAGTTTTTTTTAAGTAATTTAAATTTTAACATACAAGTTCGATTTTCTGATGAAATCTAAAATTAACTTTATATTTCTATTTGAAGGATTAGCGATGAGAGCGATGGGATCTTCATTAGCGAATGTTGACAACCTCTGCTGGCTAAGGAAGGTGCATGTAGAAATGATATGGCTGATGTCAATACAAGCACTATTACATAAAGGACAAATATTGCTTAAACCTTTATTTATATACCTATAATGTGCATCAAATTGGTGTGACCAAGACGGATCCGAGTAAATTTGATTTGCTCTAAACGTGAAAAATCTTTCTGTGTTGAATTTTTCAAAAATTCAGTCGTAGAAATGCAGTTCGGGTTGATTGTTTTTATACCAGTTCGATGTACGATTTATTAAGACTAGATGTTTCTGCATCAATTTTTTTTTCGCAGTCGTAAGGTAATATCAATGCTGTTACAATTGGGGAGAGTAGTTGCGAGTTTAGCTATTATTAACTATAAAAATGTATATGCATATATAAATATATACATATGTCTATATATATGAAGATAGTCTTGACACCTAAAATGTGCTTTCTAATTTGTATACAAAATTTACTTATTGTTTGCGTGATTTTGCTATTTCATTGCGTATTGTATGAGTGTGTTTCCAAGCATTTGTGTCAGCCCTATCCACGTATACGTAATATTGAACTTAAAGAATATTACTCATACTACCCCCCCCCCATGACAATACGATACCTGTTTGAATGAATGACCATCAATAAGAAATTTTGTCAACACTCCATGTTGTATTCAACGAAGCATCATGTGCTGCCTGATGCTGACATTTATAGATGTCATGATGTCAAGTAAACAATGACAGCCAAAAGAATGGGGAACATCGAACATGAATACAATGACGGAGGACGGACAATGAAATGCTGTAATCTGCACAATGTTATTTCGGTTCAAACATTCATTAGCTAAGCTCAAATTTTAATACACCTCAATTTGGACAAAATTTTAGTTAAAAGTTATCTAATTATTCAACAAAATCTATAAGAACCAGTTATGATAATGATATGGCAAAACAATCACAACAAAAGAAGACATCAACAATTGGATACTAAAAACAAAAACACACAAATTCAAAACATTCAAGTCAGTACAATCGTATGCACGAGAAACATGGAATATATCACATATGTGCACATTTTCTTTCGTAATTTTAAAATGCCCGAAAACTAGAAATTAAGTAGAAACTCCAAAAATTCGAAGGAATTAGAAAAAAAGTTAAATGAATGTATGGCACTTGTTCAGTGACTACAATATATATATGTAGCTATCAATAGAAACGAATAGATTTTTGCAAATTACGAATGCTTCCTCCTGTATGACCAAACGGATTAGTAAGAAGTCTTTGAAATATATTAATGGCGTTAAGAAAAATTGTAACCGAGAAGAATTTTATCCTACAAAACAAAAAAAACAATTACCGTATGTTAAGCGTTTCTTGGGTTGTAGTTTTAAAAATCATATAGATTTGAGATCTTTGTTGTTATTTCATAAAGTTGTTCGATTGTGTAGTCCCCAATTTCTTTTTAATTCATTTAATTTTTCGCATTCCACTCGTAATAAACAACTTCTTATTCCTAAAATAACCACACTCATGGGTCGTGCTTGAATTTACAATTTACTACCAACTACCATTTAAAAAGTTTTAAATTATGTCCTGATTCTTACAAAAGGCACATTCTACAACGCTTTCAGACTTTACTGTAAAATTTTGTTTTCAATTAAACTGTGAGCAGCCTTAATTACATAACGATTATCTTATATTTCCAGACTATACATCGATTAACTTCTAACTTATGAATTAGTCTTTTTTTCATACTTTTGTCTTTGTCTTTAATGATCATAATTTCATATTATATTTTTATAAATTTTATACTTAATTTTTATTACGTGTTTTTTTTAACTTATTATATTGAGCAGATTCAATCTAATAGATGAAGTGTTGCATATTGTAATTTACTTATAATTGGCCGGAAGGCTTTAAATTACATGCCAGAAATAAATAAATAAATAAATCCTTAACTAACTTTTGCGATCATATGTTTCTTAGTCCAAATATGTAGTGGTCCGCCCACAATATAAATATATTG
>JAHXMU010036692.1:0-24828 GCA_019455685.1 Philornis downsi
TCGATACACTTTGCGGCCATATATAATAGCTTGCATACATACCCTGTTTGCAGTAAGACTTATCAAACTCCTTAAAATAGCCATTAACCGCAAACTCTATCTCTGCATTGTTGGTAAATCTTTTACCACCGACATATTTTTCAGCGCTTGATGAAGGGATTCCAACTTTATTTCATTAACTTTGGCCATCGCAATAGTGGATGTGTGAACTGGAACATTGTCTTGATGAAACAGCACTTTCATTTCTGCCAAATGCGGCCCTTTTTCATAATGTCATCACCTAAACGCTGCAATAAATTATCGTAATATTTGCCCTTGACGGGGTTTCTTTTCCGGAAGATAATCAATAAAAATAGCCCCATGCGCATCTCAAAAAAATAGACGCCATGATCTTGTCTGCAGATGGAGTCGTCTTCGCCTTCCTTGGACACAATTCTCCCATTCCAGTCTACTGCTTTAACTGTTCATTTGTATCAGGTGTAAAGTGGTAAATCCAGTCTCCTCCATGGTTATAAATCGACGCAAAAATTCGGCTTTATTTTGGTGAAACTTCGCCAAACTCTACTGCTCCACTGAAACATCTTCATGATGCTGTTTCTGCTCTATTAAAAGCAAGCGCGGCGTCCATATTGTACACAGTTTTCTCATCTTTAAATCTTCTTGCACCTTCATCCGACGATCATCCAATACCATTTTGTGGATTTTCTTAACCGTGTCTTTCGTAGATACCTCATTTGTTCGTACGGTACGGTGTTCGTCTTGACAGCTCGTTCGGCCTTGTTTAAACTCTGATACCCAATATTTCACAGTCGTAAACGAAGGAGCATATCCCCCAAAGTAGAATTTAGCTCGGCTTTAATATTTGTTGGACTGAGACCTTTCAAATGGAAATATTGGATTACACAACGTTGACCAATTTTTTCCATTTTTAAAAATTCACAAAATCAAAATTTCTCATACATATGTGAAATCATAATTTTCTGCTATTAGGATACACAAATATGTGTAACATTAGTATTGTAATCTTTACTAATGTACTCCTATTTGTTGTCGAATTATGGAGTAGATATGTTGTTATATTGTCATTTAATCAAATCGGCCTTAAGGTTTAAAATTACAGTCTTGAATAAAAATTAATTACAGTAAATTAAAAATATATATACCCCTTTTTTCGAGAAATTTTGCCTTTGTTCGTTATCAAGTTTTGCCCACACTGATGAATAAAGACAGGTATATTTTACATACTTTAAAGTAGTATTTGGATAACATTCATAAAATCTCAAAAATCGCATAATTCAACAACGTCGCTAAATAAAAATTCAGCTAAATATTTCATCACCCTAATATCAAATTAGTCAATAGTGCCACACTTTATTGATGACACACTTTAAGCAACAACAAGCTGACAACCCCCCAGAGCCTCAAATCCCCCCTCTACTACGGCCTTGTATATACCATACCATACCTCATATTTACTTCATACGACGTACACGCATATGGACATTTATCGTAAATAATAATTTGATGGCATTCACCACCGCCTTCGTTCTTTTTGGTACCTCCATTCCCTCGCTATTTCACTTGACTGCTTATACGAGTATTAAAAAGAAAAGACAAAGAGATGTAACTGACGGTGTCGTTTGCCGCCGATTTCTTTTGTCTGATGCCTTTGGGATCACTTCACACAAGTTGCACGCACATTCTTTTCTTCAATTGCAGCATGGACAGGAAAGGGGGAGTAACATATTCACTTCCTACTGGGGGAATAAAAAAAAGTCATGTAGTTTCAGTTCCAAAAGAGGAATCAAGAGGAAGTCTAACGCAAAAATGAAGGAGTTTCACCAAAAAAAGAAAAGAAAATAAAAACATACTAAACCCATAACAACAAAAATGTTCTATGGCAGCTATAGGGCACCAAAGCGCTTTGCTTTGCATCCCATCGTCATTATTATCATCATCATCATCATTATCGTCTTCATCATGCGTACGAGCATTAAAGACAACATGACTAGTTGGGTACGTTGGATATGTTGGATGGTGTCGGATACACAATATAAATTTCATAAAAAAATCATAAACTATTTTTAGATCCCTTTCCAATTGTTATTGTTGTTGTATGTTTTCCTTTTCCCAGTTTACAACGTTGTTTGTTTTTCTCTGTTTGTTGTTCGCGTGAGCGTTGTAGTAAAGTAAAGACATGTGTTTTGACTGCGTGTTTTTTTCCTGGATTGAAGAAGATTCTTTGCAAAGGAAAAAATCCCAGCTGCACGACCCCAACAAATGAAATTTGTTTTCTTTTCATTTCGAGGGTTTGTCATCAGTCACTCTTGCTTCAGAAAATCGTGGGCGGTTGGTTGTGAGCCTCTGGGACTAAGATTTATAGTACGTAATAAAACGTACTGAAAAATTCATCAGCAGTTTAGAGATAGCTGAGTTGATGATCATTTAGACCTATAGTTTTGGTCGATAGATGGCACCAAAAGTTACTCGTGTTTTTCTATATAGACAACCGTACTCCTTGGCTCCAGTATAATTCAAGGTCGTAGCTTGGGGAAATTTTGAGTATTAATAGTACTATGGGAAACATCTGTGTCAAATTTGACATCATAAATGTCATTATTATTTCAGGTTCGCTTGTTTTTGTACGGTGCAAAACGTGATTTCGATTTTTCTATGTGTGATTTTGTCAAACCATGGAGTTGGCTTTAATCTTGGTTATAAAATGAGATACTTTTTCCGATAGCTTTTAGAATGACGCAGAAGGCCTTAGATGAGCAGACTTTGTGGGAAAGAAATGTTTATAACTGTCACAAACAGTATAAACAAAGCTCAGAACGAGTTGAATACGAAGATCACCTCTCACGGCCATTAATCCCTACCGTTAAAAATCATGTCCAACAAATCAGAAGATATTTGGCGTTCAAAAAACGTCGATTAATCGTCAGGGATGTTGCTGATGAATTTGGCATTTAAATCAAATCAGTTAAATTCGTTTTAAAATATGTATTAGATCTCAGGCGTTTCAAATCTCAGTTGGCACCACAAATAATCAATTTTTTGAAAAGAAACATCGCGATAATATCTGTGAAAAGATGAGCTCTATCCACCAGCAAGTTGTAAAACAGGAGATGAAACTTGGATCTATGGTTATTATCCAGAAACTAATTGAAATCAATCGAGTGAATATCATACTTAAGGTGAAGCAAGACCGAAGAGATCGCAACAAAGTCGCTCAAAAAAATTAAGATTACTCTGACAATTTTTTTTACATTATTGTGTTATTGCTCATAAGTCCTACCGCCTGGCCAAACTATCAAAAAGGAATATGATTTGCGTATAATGCGTCATTCGGTCTTTGCAATAACAGGCCGGATTTACGGGCAGACAACTCTTGGTCTTTTGTTCCACGATAATGTACCATCTCACATTGCGGGTCTTCGTAAGTTTTTCGCCAAAGATTCAACTAAGATGGCTTCACATGCAGTATATTCGCCTAATTCAACGGGAATCAATGCGAACTCTGTAGGCCATATCGAAAGTTGACTATTTGGAATATTCCGAGGATTGAAAACACGTTGACATACGAGTGTGACATAAGTGTGTTGTGTCATTCCCCCGGACACACACACTACGCATATTTAGACAACTAACTGAAGTGTAAAAAAATTAAAAACTGGTCTTGCACGCGGTAGTAAATGAACCCAGAGAAAATCGAGTCGTTTCCATCATAAGTATATCGTTGCATTAAAATATAGTGATCGGGTTAACTGTCATGATGTGCAAATGGGTCAAAATGATCCAGTGCAGGCAAAATTTTCGTTGGCAGGGTGACAATTTTGAGATCACAAAGAGATCTGAAACGAAAAATTAGGAAAACTGAATCGCACAAAATTATTTTCCATACAAGATATTTGTTATTCATTCAAAGCATACAACTTCTAAAATAATAAAAGTATGCCCGCCCACAAGTAATCTAGTCCAATCGTCAAAACATGTTTCTAATGCATTTTCCGAAAAGTCTTCTGTCCTCCCCCCTGTCTTTATGTCTTCTATCACAGTAGTAATTGCTATTCGGTGATATTTGTTGAGTTTTTGGTCAGATATTCGGTAAACTTATGAGACGGTATGTTATCGTGGTACAAAATCTATGCAGAATCTTTCTACAAATCTAGATTTTTCGGCAAACTTGTTCTCTCAAAAGCCGCATAATGCAATCACATCAGCTAAAATTGACTCATTCTGACAAGGCCTTCATGAAAAATTCAGGTCTTTCTTTAAAGAAAATTCAGATCTTGCGAAACTAGCGCCTACGGGTTTTATAAAGTTATATGAGTTCATTCGCGGAAAGCAAAAAGTTCAGTAGCTATCGCTGTCAAACTGAGATTATGATTTCAGCCCCATTTCGACACACACCGTAAGAATTTTACAATGTTTTCAGCGGTTCGTCATAAGAAATTTAATTTGCAATGCAAAATTTGTCACAAATTCTTTGTGTATTTTATAAAAATATCGCAAAACACACTTGAGATGATGAGATGATATGCAAATGCCATCATTTGTGCGATAGAATTCACTAACACTATACACCTCAATTTTAGCGATTTTTCTTATTATTGCGATTTTTGTTAAATTTGTTGATGCTATGTGAAGGGCAGCGCCTGATATATTCTCCCGTTGGAGGCTAAAAATTGTAACCCATGAATTACTCATAAGTTACCCTTGGATTATCGGTAACTCATGAGTTGTCCCTGGTTTACCCATACATATATAGTCGAAAAAATAAGTACACCTGCTAATTTTTAATTTTAATTTAATTTTAGTTACTTTAACGGAAAGTAAATATGACAATTCTTTTTTATTTAAATAACTTTAATATGGTAATGCCTTTAAAAGTAATAACAAAACTGGGGCTTTACCGTTGTTTTCACTGTGAGTTTTGTTCAGGTGTGATTTCAGTACTTGGTCAAAATAATAAATACATTGCTCAATTCTTTAGTATTGTCGCAATCTGCTGTAGTCATTTTGGAAAGACTAGTTATTTTACTGGTGTTTATCCTTATTCATAACAAAATATATAGTAAAAAAAATCAGCCATAGGTTGACAAAGTCACTGTTCTCCGGGGGAGAGAAAAATTGTTTCAAGACTAGAGAAAGTTGTCAAAGTCTTCGCTCTATAGCAGAAACTATGAATCGATCGCTATTTTTTGTCGTCAAAACTCGCGGAAAACCCAGAGTTGCTTTGCTTAGACAAAAAATTTAAAGGCTAGATTGGCGTTTGCAAGAAGTCATTCCAATTGGTCCGGAAACACTTTGTGGAGCGGTGAAACAAAAATTAATGTATTTAGAAACGACTGTGCCAGGAATGTTCGACGTCCTAAGGACAAGGAATTCCATGTTCGCTTTACAAAGAAGACGGTCAAGCACGGAGGAGGCAATATTATGGTCTGGGCTTGATTCTCGTGGTATGGTGACAGTCCGATACATTGAATTACCGACATTGTAACCGGATTCCACTACAAAGATATCTTGAAAAATACGATGCTGAACTATGCTGTGGAAAGTATGCCCCTTAGATGGACATTCCAGCAGGATATCGATCCGAAGAATACTTCTAAGTTGGTAAATGGCTTGTTCCAAGATAATAATGTCGCTCTTCCTTGAAACAAGGAATTGGAAAGGAGGTTCTTAAAAATAAGAATCAATTGTGGAATTTTGTTCAAAAAACTTGGTATAAAATACCAGCAGAAACCTGCAGGAAGCTTATTGCCAGCATGCCAAAAAGAGTCAACAAAATAATTGAAAATAAAGGTGGATATACCGGCTTTTAACGAAACTCAGCCAATTTATCAGAAAAAAACTTGATTTTATACTTTTTTGCTTATTTTAACTAAACGTACTTATTATTTTGTCCAATGTTTTTTTTTTTTTTTTGTTAATTTCTTAATTTTTGAAAAATATTGAATTTAATTTTTGTTTTTTATTATTGTTTTAATATTTATTTTATTTCTAATGTTATAACAAAAAAAAAATAGTATTTGTATTTTATTTTAGTTTAAATAAATTTTCGTCTACGAGCCTTTAAAAAAAAATATATGGTGTACTTATTATTTTGACCATGTGTATTTGCAACTCATGAGTTGTAATGGGTTTCTCATGAGTTACTCATGGCTTACCCATGAATTACCTTTGGGTTACCCACGAAGTACCCATGGAGGATACTCGTGAATGTGTGGTGTATAATGATCCACTTTCCTCACGAGAAATGTGTAGTGTCGTATGTAGTTACACATAACGGTGGGTATAGTTACCAATGGTAGCACGTCGTTTCTCGTGGATTGTGTGTAATGTGTAGATGTCTGTTACACATCGTCCATGAAAGGTGAGTTGTGTTCCTGTGTAGTTACCCACCGTCATGGGTAGGTAGTATGCACATTTCGTAACCCATTTCTTATGGATATTGTGTAAGCGATCGTTTCTCATTTTCCACGACGCTATGTATGTGTGAGTCGCTCATGTGTAAGTAAATGCGTACTCTGCGTTTTTAGCAGAATGTTCATTCTACTCTAAGAAAATATTGATGTATAGTACGAGTATTTTTATTGGAATTGGTCGAGTTATCGTGACTATTTACTAGTGAAAAAGCCTAATAGACCACCGTTTTCAAACGTATTGGGTCTTACGATAGCTAGAGTCTATATGATATGATATATATATTCATCCCCGCAATTGGGCTATATTAGATAGTAACAACTTTTTGCTGCGACTTCTTCACACATCATTTGAATCACTGAGCATGTTCAAATATTTTGTGTACTAAAAACGGTACTTACAACCGGCCACTCCTTTTCTCCCACTCTCCCAGTTTATAGTTTTGTTTATTTTGTTTTTATTTGAACCTCCCTCAATTTTAGAAATGTTTATAGCAGCTGTTGGAAACAAATTGTTAAAATGATCATTATAAAGTCATTAGACTTTACAACTGACAACTAGAACAAATTTGTATAAAGAATGTGAAATAATCAAATGTGCAGGCTGCTTGAAATATGCCGGTGTACGATTAATTGAACATTGCAATAAAAAAATTTATAATTTGCACTATGCATTCTAAAACGTCCAAATTTCAAATGTTAGGATATGTTTTTAAATAAACAGGCTTTAAATTATACAAAATACTCAAAATTATTTGTACCCCGGTGATACGAACACATCGTTTGAAAAATACTGGCGCCTTGGCGATGTAAAAGGTGTCCCAACAGGAACGCAAGATTTAAATTGTAAATAAAACACAGATATTTAAAAAATCGTGAAACTTTATTATATCGTAAAGTAGACAGAATGAGGTTATGTATGGAACAACACTTTGGGCAGATGACCGCCGTGGCTTTTCTGGCACACACGCGATCTTTTAATGACATTTTCAATGACCGTTTTGCATAAATGCAAATGTTCTGCAGAATGACCCCTATTCTCATTTGATTAAAAGTGGTGCTGGTGACTCACATTCGGGCAAAAGTGAAGAAAATGATAAAGGAGACAAACAAATCCGAAACTGCAATAAATAGAAAGCTAGAAAACAGAAAAGGAAACAATGTCTCTTAGAAAAATATACGGTGGATGCGTTTCTTAAAGAAAGACATACGAAATATTTTATAAAACCTGCCTGGATGAAGGCGCTAAATTTGAAGAAGGTAAAGACCACAACTTTTTCAAAATGCAATGATCCAAAATGCCAGAAAAAAATTAAAGATAATGCCATATACTCGTATACCTCCAATCGATCAAAAATTGTATAGGTCATTCAACCTTTACATAATGTAAACTGTAACAGAAACTGAAAATTAATATTAGCTTTTTTTCTAATAAAACACGTTATTCATCCCGAAAATATGCCTGCGAAAGTTTCTTGGTAATCTTTAATGCGGCAATTGGACCATTAGACAACTTTTATATAAACACGCTTACAGTTTCGTTAATTTTGAACTCATATCTTCAAAGTCAACCTTCCTCCTAACAACTACAAACACGACAAAGTTCGGTTTTCTGACAACAAATTTTCGTAAAAAGAATTTCCTGTTTAGTGCCGAAATTATGTCAAATCGATTAAAATGCAAACCTTTAAATATATCAAAAGGAGGATGTATTTGCTTCTCGTGAATCACTTGAGGATTTTTCTCACTCCAAATGCGACAATTCTGCCTATTGACGAAGCTATTAAGATGGAAATGGGCCTCGTCACTGAAGATGATTTTGTCGGCAAAATCAGCATTTTTATGTTGTCTCTCCAATACCCAATTAACGAATTGGCTTCAGTTCCTGAGTCAATTGAACTTTGTATGCATGAAGATGCAAATCTTTCGTCAAAATTCGACATTTTCAGTAGATCGACCTGGTCGAAGGCGCGTTGTTGTCTTTACATTACTAACAGACCCAGTTTTGGCAAATTTATCCATTAATCTCTTTACAGTTGACTCTTTTAAAGCATTATTGTGACCCCAAATTGATCGCAATTTGCGAACTGTAGCCGCAGAACTTTCACCATTTTGGTAAAACAATTTCACAATGAGAATGCGTTGTTCATTCATGTAGCGCTCCATTTTTACTAATCTCGTACCTTCTACTAGCAAACAATAACAATTGTTCAAATGTCAAACAATAACACTTCTAATGGCGCCAAATTTAAATCTTGCGTTCTTATTGGGACACCCTTTACATATTTGTGTAAGATTAAATTTGGTCCGTTCATTATATCTAATTTTCGCTACAGTATTTGTTATACCGGGGTTTCACTACATTTAAAAGCATTCAAAATAGCCAAATATACGAATATAAATAATTTAGAATAATCAAAAATTCTTTTTTCCAACTGCTTAGTTACGGCAAATTATCAATTTAATAAATACCTTTCCGCATGCTTCATTTCCATTTATTTCTGCGATATGTCAAGAGATTTTTTTTTATCTGAATGTCTTAATGCCTTCATGCCATTCATTTCCAATATGTTTGCATTGAATTTTTAATTGATATTTTTTACTGTGTAGCCATTTATGGTGGCAATACAGAAGCAGGACGTCAAAAGTTTTGCTAATGTCTTAATTTATACTATACCATTTTGCATTGTGGGCGTTTTAGGGTGATGCTAAAGTTTGTATTTTTTTATTACGGTCAAAGAATATGACTGAATATATAATTATATATACATATAATTGATATTTGAGGCATTTTTCATATCTACTTTTTGGTAGCACTCACTTGCTGACCTCACCCCGGATATTTAAAGGCCGACACAGACCAACGTCAAAGAAAAACTGCAATATTTGAGAGTTTGCCCATAACCATACAGAAACATAGATTGGACTAGTTTCTGGTTCATCCGATCTTTTGTAGGCACAGAGTGGCGCGTCAATTGCATTACAATAAGACATTGAAATAGGCTTTTTTAATCAATGTATTTTATTTATCTTTGTTTTTATTGTATAAAAAATTCAATTTTATTTTAGTAATGTAACTAATTGGTTTTGAAGATGATAAACCGTCAACGATCGGAAAATTATTCTTTGCGGCCTGAAGGGTTGAAGCCTCAATTATTTTTTTAATGTACTTGCTTCAATTCAGTCCAATTTATTGGTTTCGTTTTGTAGACCTCTTACTTGACATAACCCCATAAAAAATGCCGAGTGCAGTCAGGGCAGGTGACTTTGGGAGCCAGGGCAGAGTGGAGTTTCTGGATATTATTTAATTTGAGAATTTTCGTTGGAGCTCTGCCATAACCGATCTGGGTACGTGTGCAGTTGATCCGTCTTGCTGGAACCATAAGCAATTGAAACGGATACGACTTCGGCGCAATTATGGGTAAAAAAATCCTATAATATCTTTAAATAGCGGTCCCCATTGACAGTTACTGCTACACCGTAGCACGATTCGTGCGCCATTCTGTACGTAAAAAGGAATTTTTCATTAAATCACTGGCTTAGTAATAATACCTGTCTGCAAGCTGTACAAAAAAAGGGATTTTTTCATTAAACCACTGGCTTAGCCGGTAATAACACCTGTCTGCAACATTGCTTTCCTTTAAATTCTTGATTAACATTCATTTAGTTGACGGCGAACATCAGTTACTTCTTCTATGTAATTATAATTTTAATTTTATGTGCCAAATGATAGAAAATTTTGCAGAATTATGGAATTATGGAAAATATATAAATATATGAGTGGTACAGTGCATTCAAAGATGCGATGGAAGATTTGTCTTGGTCGGATGTTAACATTTTCAACTGAAGTTAACATCGT
This sequence comes from Philornis downsi, assembly GCA_019455685.1. Classification (NCBI taxonomy): domain Eukaryota; kingdom Metazoa; phylum Arthropoda; class Insecta; order Diptera; family Muscidae; genus Philornis; species Philornis downsi. The sequence continues at coordinate 10,288 of JAHXMU010036692.1, forward strand.
CAAAATGACCTTTCTGCGTCTTACTAATCAATTTGTATCACTGTTAACGTCGTATTTGAACAAGCTGGGTTTATTATACTTAGCGGCGAGACATGGGTATACGTGATCGATATGCAAAATCGTCGACAAGATTCGGAAGAACGCCTTTCAACTGAGCTGAAACAGAAAAAAAACGATTTAAAATCGAGCAAATCCTCAGCAAATATCATCGAAAAAACATCGTACTCACCCACTATGAGTCCGGCTGTCTTTTTCTCTTCTCAAACCCCAAATTTTAAGGCAACTGTTTTTAATCGATAGAAGATATTAAAAAAGAATTTGCGGAGAGAATTGGTGATTGGATTATTCGTTGGCATAAGTATATTATTAAGATGTTTACTTTTAAGGCATTAAAATAACTTTTGAATTAATATTTTGTGCGTTATTTGTCCATTCCCGATATTTTTTTCAAAATAGTGCATAACTAGATCTTTTTGTAATGAAACAGCGAACGAAACTACGCAAAAATTAAAGTCTTTGTCAATAAATAAGTGCCACCCTACTAAGCACTATACTCGTTCTCACACAACCTTCCAATTATCAATGTTATAATTATTAGACCGTCATGTCTTACATTCTCATCTGCATGTACTCTGGTGGAATGTATTGGCCAAAGTACAACTCAATAAGTTGCTGTTTCTTTTGTTGAACGTTTATTACCAAACAACTACTGGCTGCGTATGATGCCACAATTGTTCATTCAAATGTGGCAAATACACATATTTCACAATCCGATGGAAATCGAAGAATTTGGTTTGTGTTGCACAAAAACCTAGAAAAAAAAGAAATAATTATGAAAGAAAAAGAACCCAACACCAAATAAGAACTTAAAGAAAACTTGAATGCTAAAAGGCCAGGAGAAGACGTATGAGGGCTAGGAGGAAGAGGAGACAAAAACAAATGTAAAATTATGCAAAATATTTATTCAACCTTAACAAGTCAAGCCGGAGGCGCAAGGCAACACCAACAGAAATTGGTAACTGACAACACAGCGGCGGTATTGTTGGCAACAAACCAAGTCCCCTTATTCACACATTGTCCCGTCGTCATCAACATTAACATCAACATCATCATCATCATCGCCGCCGTCGCCAACGCCATCGCCATGGCTGTAGTCAGTCGTCTCTCGATCTTTTGTTGTTTGAAAACTTGATGTGTGATATTGCCCTCATCCCATATTCGTATTTAAGTTAAACTTCCTAAATGCATTTTTTCTTTACGGCGATTTCCTCTTTTTGTCTTCTTATTTGTGTTGTATTTTGTCGTGTTTTCTTTTATTTTACCACCAATCTTCTGGCGAAGTGTGGTTAGATAAGGTTAGTCAATTATATCCAAGGGGTACCACGGTTTCAATTGCTGGTTAAAAATTAACACCAGCAGACAAATATGAACTAAATTTCTGTAAACGATTTTAACTATTGTTTTGGCTATGAAAATAATCACAACCAAATGAAATGAATCAGTAAAGATACGAAATGATTTCATTTGCTTGACCGCTGACTGTGACAAAACACAAATCGGCAAATTTGACAGGAACAGTTACGAGTGTGGTCCGAAATTTAGCCGAGCTAACAAAGAATACACAAAAAGTTGAACAATTTTTCTTTATTTTTTAGCATAATCCCTTTTTGGCTCGATACACGTTTTCAAGTGATATTCAATAGCTTCTATACCCCGTTTATAGTAAGAACTGCAAAACTCCTTAAAATAGCCATCAACAGCAAACCCCACCTCTTCATTTTTGGCAAAACTTTTACCACCGAGTCATTTTTTCAAGTTTGGAAACAGAAAATGGTCCGAGGGAGCTAATCTGGCGAATTAGGTTCATCACGCACCTAATTCGGTGCGGAATAGTTAATGAAACATCACTTTCTTTCCCGTCAATACGGCCTTTTTCCCATAATTTTATCACCTAAACCCTGCAATAAATTAGCATAATATTTGCCATTGATTCTAAAGATAATAATCTGACCTTGCCGGCAGATGGAACCTTCTTTTGGCACCATTCTCCTATTACAGCCCACTGATTTGATTGTTTCTTTGTCTCAGGTGTAAAATGGTGGACTCATGCCTCATCCATGATTATAAATTATTGCCGTGAAACTTCGCCAAACTCTGCTGCTCTACTGAAACATCTTCACGATATTGGAAACATCTTCATGATGTTGCTATATTGGAAGCAAGCGCCCATCTTGCTCACATCTTTCTCATCTTCAAATCTTTGGTCAATAAACGATGTATAGCACTTACTGCAATGCCTGCCATTACAGCTACCTCACGACGCTGTTCTAGCTCTATTGAACGCAAGCGCGGCACCCACCTTGCGCACAGCTTTCTCATCTTCAAATCATCGATCAATATACGAAGTATAGCACTTTTTGAAATGCCTATCATTTCAGCTAGCTCACACATCTTCAGCCGAAGATCATCCTATATCATTTTGTGGATTTTCTGAACTGCTCGTACGGCCTCGTTTAAACTCTGCTATCCAATATTTTGCAGTCGGAAACGAAGAAGCAGACTCCCCCAATGTAGAATCTAGCTTGTCTTTAATATTAGTTGGCCGGAGACCTTTCAAATGAAAATATTGAATTTAAGAATGGAAATAGAAAGTACTCCACCTAAATGATACTGATTCCAATAAAACTTATGATCGACGAGGATTGTGCATTGGCATCCGCATCATATCTATATAGATACGGTAGTGGATATCTATCCTTGGAGAATCAGAACACAGCGTCTACTGGTCATAAGAGTTAGCTAATGGCAATTCTTTATACAAGAACTTAAAAAAAATTAAGAATATCCATAATTCGGGAACGGATGGTCGGTTCAACGTCAAATATGACTTTGAGGATACTGGTAGGCGATAATAATCAAATAGCTAAAATACACATGCGTCGGTAATCCGAAAACGAAAGGTCCCATATTTAAAATGACTTAAAATGAGGGGAACAAATCGCTAAAACATATTGTCGTATCTAAGAAACGAGTGGCCCAATCGCAAAATTGATAGTTTTTCTACTATTTCGAAGAGATTTGAAGAAAATTGTACATATATACATGTAGAAAAATCGACAAACTCTGCAGGGAGTGCTCAATTTTGTTGAACCACCAAAGAAACAAAAAAATTAGGTAATTTTTGTGATTGGACCACCCATTTTAGAAATATTGATATTTTCAAATTTCTTCATAAAAAACCTTCTACATAATTCATTTCAATTTAAAGATACTCGTATAACACCAAAAACACGGCTGAAATATCAGCTTTTTTACGCAAACCACAGTTTTGTTCAGATTCCAAAAATTATTGTTTAGTTTATTTGATAGCCAAGTTTTAGTTTCTGCAGTTCTTTGCAGTCGTCAAAAAATTATTCACACAATAGTTCACATATTTTTTTTTTTTTCCTAAAATTTCCTATTCTACTTCGTTGCTATATTATTCAGGGTCTTGTATGGCATTTTGCTACAATTCTTTAAGACTCTCCCTACTCTGTTGAGCGTGTTCTAGTTTAAAATTCTAATTACTTGTGATAGATTATTGTACTCATAGTTGGCGCACAGTGGGACTAAGACGATGCTCTTGCTAGTACAAAGTGAAATTTTTAATGTATTTAAAGTACAGGGAAATAAATATCTGCCCTTGCAGATAAAAAAAGTTTATTAACAAACAGTTCGTGTGGAAAAATTTTTCCATATGTACTTTATATAAAAGAGCGTCTGCACGGACTTATTGGTATGCAAAAGTGACACCACGGATACGTTCGTTTATAAAAATGTCTCCTTAGGCCACTTAGTATACAAAAGTAACTCCATAGAAAGGTTTTACATAACAAAAGTCCTCATAAGCTTTTTTTTGTATATCTAGAGACTTTTTTTTTGTATATCTAGAGAATATCACCAAAGACAATTTGCATATAGAAAAATGTTTTGTATAGAAAACTCTACTGACATTTTTTTGAAGAACCACTTGATCTACAGTTTCCTTTCAGTATCAAAACTGTAGATGCTTTTGTAAAAAGATGTAACTCCAGATATACCTTTCATATAGAAAATTGTTTTTGGAGACACTCCATGCATGTATGTGTATTTCCTCGGACTCTCTAATGAACCGTCTTCGCATTAATATGTCATATAAAGTCCACAGATATTTGCCATATAGAAATGAAGTATATCAACTGGTACATTTCATGTAGGGAAGACTTCCTTCATATTGGAAAGTGGTTCCCCGTGTAATGCAATTTTATATGTTTATAGTGAAAATTTTCTGTGTGAAACATCTACGATCACGCTTTTCCATATGAAAAAAACCAATGGAAATACTTTTCTAGAAAGTGTCTCCGCCGGATTTTCTTATACATAGTCCCCAAAACACTATACTAGCATGAATAATCTACTTTTGAAACTTTTATATAAATAGGATTACTTAAATTATTTTCTATATGGAGTGTCGACTTTTTTATGTTGACTTTTGAACTCCTGAAAGGAGTAATGGAGGTGCTCTCCTACATGAACTGTGGATATGCAAATACTTTTCTGTGCGAAAATTCTATAATTCTATTTCTGTTTGAAATATCTCTATGAATATATTTTTCTATACTAAATATATTTATGGAGATGATTTTCTGTATGAAAAGCGTCCATTTCCTGTACTTAAAAAATTGTATATTAAGTTTCTGTAGACTTTATAGAAACTGTCTATGAAGACGCTTTGTATCCGAATAAGAATGAAAGATAAAGGCCCACTGTGCGACTGTACTGACATGTAACTCTTTGTTATTTGCCGTTCGCTGTTCCTCTATTGCCATTTGTCCGTCTGTTTAGGTATCTTTTTTTTGGTCTGTCTTCTGGTCTCTTGTATGGCATCTAGGTTTTGTACATTTTTTCTTTGTTGCTTTCCAGCCAATTGTTGCACTTACAGCACTGGAGAGCGGAACGTGAGTACAGCTCCTCCGTGGATGCCTGCAAGAGGTGCTGCTGCTGATTGGCATTAGTTTACATTAGATTCAGTTTTGTTTTGCCGGTTAGATTTACCGGTCGTGTTTGCTTTTAATTTGTTTATAAATTTCAACCGAATGGAATTTAAAAATTGAATTTTAAAATTGTTTAATTTGCTTAAGTGAGAATGTCAGTGTCTAAAATGCTTTGAGCGCTTTAAAAACAAACTGTTGTTGTTGTTTCTTAATTTGATGGTTTAATTCGAAATGGACAAATATGATAATTGGTTAATTGATTGAATAACATATGGACTGGGCAGGACTTTATTTAATTCTTAGTGTCGCCGTAGAAACAGAATAGAGTTACGACAGACTGTTTACGGCAGCATTACGACAGATGAGTTTATAAAAGATTCAGAAAATCGTTTAGTAAAAAGATGCCGTGTTTGTTCAGCATTGACCAAAATCGATTACTTTGTGATCACTGGCCGATATAATTTATTTATGATGACGTTTAATCCAGAAAACCCTTGCAGCTCTTGTTTGCCGTATGCGTTGGAATGCGAACAAAATGGCTGTGTAACCACGTGATTTATAAAGTGGAAGTCCACCGTGAGAACGCACCAAGTATAATTTGTTGCAGCAACAAAATTGATCGTATTCGATTTGAATTTTTGCCACCTCCTCCCAATTTGCAATGTATTATTATTTTCCCATTTACAAAACTAATCGCGGAAACAGGCGCACACATTAATAGACTACAAGCGTTAGTCGGTCCAAACTGACCACAAATTCGAATACAGAATAGTATAAAAAACAGAATTATTAGAAATATTTGTATATAATGCTATCTGTGCAACTCTAACACATACGAATTATATCATCAAAACCGGCTGAGTTCAAATCTGAACTCTTCTCTAATAACTTTCTTAGCGTATTGGCTGTCAGTTTTGGTTAATATTTAGACAAAAATTTGTTTTTGAATTCTGGGTTGGCTACCATTTTACCACAATTTTAAAAGTAGTATTATTTGATCTTATTCTTATCTTATTTGATAATTCGAAGCATTTTCAAATAAATCCAAGTATTTTGGTCTTCAACGCCACTTCTCCAATTCATCATGTCAAGTTTATTCCAAAATGGAGTTAAAATCCTTGATATGACTTTTCGTGCTGGAATGTTTGGGTTCATCCGCACAGCATGACCCAGCCAAGATAATCGAAATTATTTGATGTGCTTGACCACGTCGATGTCCTATACAGCTATTGATATATAGTATACGAATCCAATATTCTCAGGTAATAATGGTAATATTCAGGCGATGATGTTTCTCTATATATTTCGAAGTATTTGTCTCTCGAAGACCCGCAGAACTGATTTGTCCGCTTCAGTCGTAACCCTATATTCTGCGCCGTACAGCAAGACAGGTAAGACGGATTAGTATCTAGTGCAGTTGGATTTTTGTTCATCGCCTGCCGCTTTCTAAACGCAAAGTGGAATCTGTTTGCTGGCCAAACCCTTCTCGTAGTTCTCTAGTTGGCATCGTTATTTTTTATTAACGACGAAGCAGTGGTAAAATACTAAATTTAGACCATTTGTCCGTTGATGGCTCCTTCTCAATATTTGGGAAGACTGTTGTAACATGTCCCAATGTTCGGTCAATCATCCAATCACATAACCATATGTTGAAGAAAAAAGTCGAAGGTTTCGCAATGATGTCATCTTACAAATAATCATAATCATAAGTATCGAACGCGGTCATGACTCTTCGTAATTTTTGTTATATCCAATCGCTAAGGATGCTTGGTATTCGAGGAAAAGGTGGTATGCATCGTCCTAATTTTGTTGGTCTGTATTGAGGACTGTTAACGGCCATGGCGTGATGTACGTACGACTATCGTTAGCATTATCGTGGGTCCAATCCCACATACAGCCACCTATCATTATTTGAGCGACGATGTTCGTCAGAAACTTCGAGAAGGCGAATGATCGAAAAGTCAGGTAAACTGTAGGTTCTCTTGAGTGAGTCTAAAAATAGAAGGAAGGTTTTTTTTTTTTTTTTTTTTTTTTTTTTTTTTTTGTAAAATTTAGGATTATTCATGTATGAATATTGCAATCAGCTGTAGATTTGCCAATTATAAAGCCGCGATGATAAGATTCTTGTCTATATTCGGCGGAATCTTATAAGCGCTAAGCGCAGTACGACCTAATATACTTGGATTCCAATCGCCAGAAAAGGGCTAATTTATTCAAATCGTCATGCTTATTACCAGTTCATCGCCATCTGCAGGCCATCAATAGCTTTTAGAAGTGTTTTCACCTTAATATCAACACATTCTGCGTATCCACGATCAAATGATTCCCATCGGTGCCGTTGCAGAAGGGACCACCATATCCCAAAATTTACTTTTTACTTTAGGTAAAATTATCGACTTTCATCTCTGTTCTATGTCTTCGTTCTTGCGCTCATTCTTCATCCGTTCTTTTAGCTTAAATGCTATCATAATGTTCATTTCCTCACAGCACACGTTATAGCTGGCGGCAACATTGTCATGCCCGCAGTATCCTTTTTCTTAGAAACAATGTAGAATTCTTGGTCGTATTAGGTTTTACCTGAATTCGGTCCTTCATACGCTAGTATGGTTCCTTAAGCAGTAGCAATCGAATGAGCAATGTGCTAACACCGTATGTCAGGAACATTGGGATTAGGGGCGTTTTGCTGACGTAATTGAAAGAGCTTATTGGAGCAGGCTGGGATTATGTCGGGTGCATGCATTTTAGCGGTGTCTAGCCTTTTTTGTACTTGACTAAGCGCGTTCTTTGTACTACTCCTCCGTCAACTTGACTGGCTATCTTCCGATCATAACACGGAAAGCCAGATTGATCACATGATAATAGATCGACTGAGTATCTATTATGTGATCAATCTGACTTCCCGTGTTATGATCGGGAGATAGCCAGTCAAGTTGACGGAGGAGTAGTACAAAGCAGCCAGATTGATTACATGAGTATCTATTATGTGATCAATCTGGCTTCCCGTGCTATGATCAGGACATAACCATAGCTTGTAGATATCTTTGTGTTAGAATCTGGTTTTAAAATACGGACAAGTTCCGTTTCATGACAAAGATAGACAATCTGAATCCGTTATCGAAGGCTAAGCATCTTCTCTTCCTATTTTGGCATTAAAATGTACAAGAACTGTTTTAATATCGTGCCCGAAGATCGCATGTTTTGTCTAGGCATATATCTCTGGTCTCTAATCATCTTTATATTCCGTCGGGCAGCGTGTACGAATAATTCGCCTTACGTGAAGCAGGTTTGACTTGTAAATTTCAATTTTTTTTTGTTCAATGACCTTCCATCGATAAGACAACTTTTTGATCCCAGATTGGAAGAATTCTTGATACAGCAAAATATTGGAACAACTGGGTTTTTAGATCCCCATCTGTATTGAAGGATTTTTTCAAATAAAAATCCGAAGATACCAAATGAAGACTGTAAAACAAATTTGTTATCACCCCCGTCTAAGTTCGAATATTTTTTGCTGATATTTTTTGCCAAGAGATCTCCTCAGGATTTATGGTAGGGTTGCCTGGAAGACGTGTATTTTTCAAGACAAAACAGTTCGTGAAATTTTATACAAAATTCTTTTATGCATGGTTTTAAACTTTCGTTAAGGGTTGAGTCCAACCTGAATTTAAAATCCAACTTTACCTCAAAATACAAAATCGCCATGACATTTTGTAAAGTTTTGTCTTACTTCCGCTTCTAGCGGCAACATTATCTTTAAAATTAATATTCTGAATTGGGAAGCTGTATTCTTTTAGAGGATCTGAGATTCTTTAATCCATTCGTAGAACCATTCCTTCATCGCCGCAAGAACTTGTCGTCATCACAACATTTTCCGTTAAGTTGACTATCATTGTAGTTTTAGTAGAAAATACGAATTATTTTAGGCTTTCTATGTTAGTTGCAGTAACGTATAATAGTTGCGAGATAAAACTCCAAATCGAGACTACTTTCTTGTCAACCCAATGTCTGAAAATGTTAAAATACAATGGACAAAGTACAGATCCCGATAGTTCAACATTAAGCTATGCGGCACATATGGAGTTCGGGCATAAATATCCAAATTTTGATTTTTAGACTCGAGCCTAGCTTGCGCACAAGCTCAATATAATCTTCCGATAGTGACCCGTCTTTTTTCATCTTTACATTCTTGAAATTGACACACACTATGTTTTACATTATAGTATAAACAAAATCAAAGTGGGGACTTTTCAGATTTTTTTAATTTGCTCTCTACTTTCACACAGTCTGATAGACATTTTCTGATAGTTAAACTCGCATGAAATTATTTTCTCCAAAGTAATTTATGTCGTTCGCCAGAGACGTAGAAAATTTTGCCACCATATTTTTAATGAAACGAAAAAGTACTCGCCGAATACAAAATTACATTACAGTAAAACATCAATCACTGAGACCCGAAAAAACTACGTTGCAAGCATAGTCCATCATAAGTTTGTTTTCAGTAATCAGTATAGTTAGGTTGCACTATACATTTTTTGGTGCAGTACAATTAAATCACTTAATGCACTGGATATTTTTGAAGAAAATTATAAGAGTGCAGTTGAACCTGCTGTGCCGTCTGATCACTTTTTTTACAAATTCTAAAAATTATGTAATTTCTATACCGAAATTTAATTAACTACCTTCTTAACCATTATCCAACACTAACCATGAGAATTTTCTGAAATTGAAAACAGAACAACAAAAAGCAAAATATTTTTGACACCAAAACATTTAAAAAGAGGCGTTGCTTCTCTGTTCCCATCCCCTCAAACCGAAAAGAAAATATTTAGTCACCCAAATGTACCAAGAAGAGGCTAGAGACATTTTACTATATGCTGCAATAGCAACAACATAAAACCATCTTAAACGACTCATTATCAACAGCCACAGTTGAAAGCATAGACCCAAACACACAAACTAACGGCCAGACAGGCGATCAACGACGAACAGACGTCGAGCACATCCAACGAGATCAAGAGCAAATACTAAACAAAACAAATCGCAAATGAAATGAAACAAAATTAAATTTCGACTAAACTAATGAAAACCAAAAAGGAAGAAACGTTTATCGGATGCGGTGATCTATTAAATTACGCGAGAGTGTGAGAGCGCATAAAGAGGAAGGGAGGCAGTTTGTTCCCGCCACCATTCGTGTAATTTAGTTGGGAGGCAATGAAAATTATCTCATTTGTTGTACGAAAAGAAATACAAAGGAGTAGTGATGGCACAAGTGAGAGCGTAAATGGTGCTTGGTGGAGTGAAATGTTTATTAGAGACATTGGGTTATTCCTAGGAAGAGAGCTTCTTTAACTGGAGGAAAGTTTGTTTATGTAAAAGGAATATACGAAAAATATCTTTGTACCTATAGATTGTAGGTCTTTTTATTATCCTTTCGCAAGGATATGATTCATAGTGAAAATAAATCCATATGCACATTTCATACAGAAAAGTATCTGTTGAAAAGTGCCTTCATCACAATTTTACATATAGAAAAGCGTTTTCATCAACACTTTTCATAGAAAAAAGTGATGAAGAAGCGTTTTTTATTTGAAAAAAATGTGTATTTATCAAAGTTTTTCCCAAGCAAAACTGTCTTCTTAAACACTTTCCCTGTAGAAAAATGTCTCCATCACCCCTTTTCAAATAGAAAATTATCTTTATCAGTACTTTTCATATAGAAAAGTCTCCGTCAGCGCTTTTCGTATAGGAAAGTGTCTTCATCGTCAGCACTTTTCATATAGAAAAATATCGCCATAAGTACTTTTTATATGCGAAAAATATCTATGTAGACACTTTCGTATAGGAAAGCAAAAATATCGTAAGCAAAAATATCTCCATCAGCACTTTTCGTACAGAAAAATGTCTTATCAACAATTTTTTTTAGAGAAAAGCGTCTTCATCGACGCTTTTCATAGAGAAAAGTGCTCTCATCAACACTTTCCTTAAGAAAAATTTCTTTATTAAAATTTTTGATATAAAAAAGTATCTCCATCAGCCCATGTCCTCATCAGCACATTTCATGTAGAAAAGTGGCTCCATCAGAAAAGCGTTTTCATCTACACTTGCCATATAGAATAACTTTTCATATAGGAAAGTGTCATCACTACTTTTTGTAAAGAAAAATGTCTCTTCAACACTTTCCATAGGTAAAAATGTCTTCATTAGCACTTTTTATATATTTATCAAAATTTTTCGTAAGGAAAACTGTCTTCTCAAACACTTTCCATGTGTATCACCGCTTTTTGATGTAGAAGATTATCTCCATCAGCTCTTTTCATATAGAAAAGTATCTCCATCAGAACTTTTCATATAGAAAAGTATCTCCATCAGCACTTTTCGTATAGAAAAGTGTCTTATCAACAATTTTCTTAAAGAAAAGTGTATTCATCAGGGCTTGTTATGTAGAATCATATCTTAATCTACACTTTTCGTAACCAGTAGTGTCTCCATCAGCAATTTTCACTTAGAAAAGTATTTCTACCAGCACATTTCTAAGCATCAGCTCTTTTCGTATAGAAAAGTGCCTCCGTCATCACTTTTTACATAGAATATCGTCATCGTCAATTTTGTCATTTTAACGATTATTTTAAAGGATTAAATAATAACTATTTTAATAAGATTCTCCATTCTGATTTTTTTCGTAATAAGAGAGAATATAACGATTTATAAATAACTTAATAAGGAGCATCTATCAAACTGAAAATTTCTGTCTGTAAATGGTCATCTTCGCAGAGAATCACTGTATGAACAATATTTTTTTTTTTTTTTTTCAATTCAATTAATTCACTTATATAATAACAAGATGTAGTTGTTTTAGGATAAAACTCAAAAGTTATACATAGTCATCTGTTTTTAGATTTAATTTATTATTGGATTAATAAATAAATAAATAATAGTCATGACTTTTCATATAGAAAAATGTCTTCATCAGCACTTTTGATATAGAAAAGTAGGCAATATGAAAAGTGCTGATGGCGATACTTTTCATATTGTCTTTGAAGGCACATTTCTATACGAAAAGTACCCACGAAGCCCGTTTTCTATAGCAAAAGTGTCTATGAAGTCTATTTTCTACAGGAAAGTGCCTTTGAAAATGTTTAGTATAGGAAGAAAGCTGTCTATGAAAGTATCTATGAATATATTTATTTACTTTTCTATAAGAATGGTCGTAGCCATTTTTCTTGTAGAAAAGTGTCTTCGTAGGCGCTTGTTATGCTGAAGAATATTTTCTAAGGCGCTTTTCATGTATGAAAGTGTTTCATAAAAATCTGTCCTATTACGTGATTTTCAAATAGAAAAAATAGGAAGCCGTGTTTTTACAGAACATTCTCTCTAAAGAAAAATATTTATACTAAAATTACTGTTTTTGATTTACGACAAGTTATTTACATTTCATAAAAAGTACCATTTGGTACTTTTTTCTGTATTGCCATCCCTTTTGTGGAGCATAGCGCCTAAATGAGATCTAAATGAAAACAGTAGAGACGAGCACTTGAAAAAGAAAATTCAAATACAAATTTTTTGAAAAAGAAAATAATGAAATATCTTTTTGGATGTTATTCAAACGCCAGCGAAACGTGGGCACGTCGGTCGCGTTCGCTCAATACGAAAACAAACGGATCGTGTAAACGTGTACACGGAAAACAATAAAGAAATAATAAAAAGCAAAAAGTCATCATCATCGCATATATCTTTTGCACCAAATAAAGAAAAATTTGACAAAACCAAAAGAGGAAAATATTGAAATTCAAATTTGAAAGAAAACAAAAAAAAAAAAATATTAAGTATTTGATTGAATTTTGCTACACGAAAGGAAACAAACTAACGGCTTTCCACTCGATTGCAATTTCCCAAGTGAGAAGATTCACGGCAATTCAGAGCCATTAAAACGCAATCAAATCGAATTTGGAAATTCAAATAAGAAAATATCGAACCGTCAACGAGTACGGCCGTCCGTGTGTGAACGTGTGCATGGGAAACGTAAAATAATTACGTGATTCTTGCGTCTTAGTTGAAGAAGAAAAATTAATTGTGTGTGATTTGAAAAAAGAAAAAAAAAAACAACATTAAAAACTCAATAAAGCATAGCCGATAGATATCTTTAAGACAACAAAGTTGGGAGTTAAGCATGGATTTCATTTCAAATCTTATCAAGCGGCCTATAAGTTTAGTACTAAACGATCCAGCAACTGGAACGGATAAAACTCCGGTGTCTACTTCGTTGCCCACTACAGGCAGTATTATTGCAGAAAAGGTCGCAGAAAATCAACTTCAACAGCAGCAGGACAAACAAAAGTCTGATGATACACAAATACCCACAACGGTGTCAATAAAGCAACAGGAACACTTAAATGATCGTCCTTCGTCTATGTCCTCTTCGTTTAATGGCAACTTTACTGATTTCATAGGAGTGCCCGACGATTTCATAGGAGAGTTCGAAGACATTTTACCACCACCACCACCTTTACTCTCGGCCAGTGAGCTGTTGGTATCTCCCATGGACAACGGTCAAGGAATGCCCTCGCGTACACCTTCACCACCACCGCCGCCGCCGCCTCCATTGACCCCAGCTGCCATGACAACCTCACAAACAGTCGATGAACTTTTATCGGAGATCAACGATAATTTCACGCTAGCCGGTATCAATGAAGAAATCTTGGCTATTGCATCGCCGCCTTTTAATGCAGAGGTAAATTGCGTATTCCTTTTTAAAAATAGTTTTGTCGTTTCGTTAGTTCTCTTTCGCTCTTGGTCATCTGACTGTGTTGGCCTATTGACCATGGTTTAGTTGTTCTTTTTTTCTGGTTTTCACCTCTTTTGCGTTGCGCCTTTAGTTTTCATTTCTTCGCACCCATTTGTCACTTTCGATTAATTTAGAAGAAATGTGCAAATTTACATTTTTGTTCATCTTTTTTACGTTGTAGAATAATTATTCACATTTTCTTCTTTACTCTGATCAAGTGAAATACATTTTTTTTCAATTGAAAACGATTGAACAGATTTTCGCATAACAGAAGACCGTTTCGTGGTTTGAATATACCTATACTTGTCGAACTTTGTCAACACTCTACTAAACGCTTTTCCGAGAGAGGCTCCATACATCATCCCCCGACGGAATGAAGGATATATACCTTAAAACGGCAAATATGTAATATCCAGTAGGAAGTGTCTGAAGCACCAAATATCTTTTTACTGAATGGGTTTCATGAGCGTATAAGTCGATTAAGCGATGTCCGTCTATCTTTATGAAATTCTTAAAATAGGACACAGTCTAATACATTTGCAGATCGCAGCCGGGGTTGTAAATTTATCAATATTGACCCCACTCCTCCAGGTACCTCTCATACAAATTGACCAATTTTTCGATTTTAAATTTGTTCCCTATAACTTCTCACTTGTTAACCACATTAATTTAAATGTCAACACACCCATTCAGAAGAAAATCTGGTCTTACTCATATACTAATTGAATAACATACGAGTATGTCATT
>JAHXMU010036693.1:0-15611 GCA_019455685.1 Philornis downsi
CCGTATTAACCGTGACGTTTTGGCCCCGCGCATTTTCGAAGAAAAAAAGGACCAATTATTCCTCTGCCAGAGATTGCTGCCCATACTGTCACTTTAGGACTATGCAATGATTTCTGGTGTTTGATTTTGGGATTTTCACTGTTCCAGTAATGACAATTTTGACGGTTTACGAACCCATTCATAAGGAAATGAGCCTCGTCAGAGAAAAGAATATTGTCAAAATTGGAAAATCGATTAAGCATTTCATTAGCAAATGCGAGCCTTGCTATGAAGTCAGACTCTTTCAATTCTTGTGTTAATTGCAGCTTATATGGATGCAGTTTAAGATCCAATGTTAAAATTCGTTGCAAACTTCGTCGCGATAATTGTAAGACAGACGATCTTTTGCGAGTCGACATTTGTGGACTTCCTCGTACTGACTCCTTAACTCTCCCAACCTTGTCTTCGGTCCTAGATGTTCTTGGGCGACCATTTGCTTGTGGTTTAAATGTTGAACCGGTCTCGCTTTACCTATATTTTAATTAAATTAGCACTCTGAGCTTCACTAATTCGCCGTAGTCCATATTCAGCACAATATAGTCGCCTAGTAGCAATATATGAAGGAGAGTTCTCGTAAAATGTGCGCACGCAAAATGCGCGACGCTTCCCGTTGAAGTGATTCATAGCGACTAAAACACCATGAGTCCGCCAACCCAACGATGTAGGCGCCCCCCCCCGCCCGCGCCTTTTCTACCCCACAAAAAAAGATGATGCAGTATGCACGTTCTATTGCGCCACCCTGTATATAAACCAATATAATGGACAAAAAATTAAGTTACTGCAGTCTATGAATGATATGCAATAGGGGAAACAATTAATTTTGAAAAATCAGTCAATTCTGGAATGTGAAGTACCAGAAAGGGTTGGGTCGATATAGCCCATCCATAATTCCTGATTATGATGTGACGAAAAATTAGACTGCCTGACTTAATTGACTTGAAAAGCCTTCAAAAACGTTTGGTCAAATGATACTTGGCATTCTAAACGATTCCTTCGGGGCATTACATTTTTCCCGTTTCAAGTAATATTTTCCTTCATTCGATTGGTAGACTAAAGAAATTGAGAGAGAAGGCACAGTTACTAAAACTTATGAATGATTTTTAGAATTTTGAGTTTTTTTTTTTAATAATATATTTTGATTGAGGACAGCAAAGAAAAGTACAAACTGAATAATTCTGTAATTTTTTTTATTTCAATGTTATTGATTTATTATCGATTTGTGCTAAGGATTGAGCCAAGTTTTTGCATATCTATTGAGATATAACTCATAATTAATCTGTATATTTTCATAAAACTACTTCATTTTGTTGCAAAAAGTGTAGTAGGCAATAAAACTTCGCGACACGTCTTTTCTTTTCAAGTTCACTTTATTGAATGATCTCTTGATCTCATTTCATCAGTTGAGTACATAATTTAACATAGTTTGAATTGATAGAAAGGGATAAATATATGTTCACATTACATTAAAACTTATGGCTAGGAGTAAAACAAATATATTAGATTTATATACGCACAACATAATTAGAATACACATAAATAAGGAAAGATAAGTATATAAGGGATAATAGGGAAACAATATTATACAGTCAGTGTCCTCTAGTATATATACACTCTAAATAAAGTATTGGCTATACAAAAGTGAAATATTCTTTTACTATAAATAAATGAAAATATTTGGAACATCTCGATCCAATACAATGATTTATGTGCTGTTTATTTTATCTTCAAAAATAACTTGTCACACAATTTGTTGGGAGGGGGAAAGGGGAAACATCTCATAGACCATACATTTTGACAATAAAACTTAATAAATTGCACTGAAAAATAAGAATCAAAACATCATTCATTATTTTATTCAAATTATTAAGCTGAGGCTGCATTATTTTCAAAGTTTAAAAAACGAGTTCGTATCCTGAATACATTGAAATATCGGTTGTTTAACCAAGTTCTGCTTTAAGTAGTTAATACTACTATGATACCGTCTCATACTTGAGATTATGAATAAATGATTTTAGTTTCTTCCCACATCCATGTTTTTGTTATGAACTTCTTCCTAAAACATCATTCATGGGAACAACGAGAAATTCTTCCTCCTCCTTCTCCTTCTCCTGCTGTTTTGCAATCCACTAGACAAAAGCGAAGGAATGGAGTTTGGAGTTCACATCTCTACCTAAACAGAATTTAATTATTAATCAGAAACTCTCGGGAACGCAAACAATTTGTAATTTATGTAAATTTGCTGCAAACTGCTGTAGCATAAAATTAGGATTTTCTTGCAAAGAACTCTGTTAATTTTAAGAACGAAATTACAAACAAATGAGAGATGCTTAGAACTCACGCACACACGTATACACGTTTTTGCAGATATTTGTCCTTGTATATGGGAGTTGAATTCAGACGGCTGGGAGAGGTTTGAGGCGAAACAATAACTCGTGCTTGTTACCAAGGTTTCCAGATAAAACACAAAGATATCACAATAAAACATTGAAGTAGACAATTCTTTGTTAGTTCAACTACCTACAAAATGCTCTTGCACGCATGTGAGTGGGTGTCCACGTGCGCGCGCGTGCGTGTGGGTGTGGATTATTTAGTGTATATGTTTGCTTATGTCCTTAAAATAAACGAATACTCTTCAGTTTATTGTTATGAGCGAAAATTTTGTTATTTGTCCGTTACTGTCATATTGCAAAAAAGTATATATATATATATGTATATATAGAAATTACATATATATATATTATATTATATATATAACTTATAACCGTTGACAATTTCAAGTGATTCGAAATCTCTAAAAAAAAAAAAATGCAAGAAAACACTTCAAGGATTGGAAACGAATCACGCATACTATGAGTGTTGAAAGTGTCTTAAAAGACATACGGATGAACGAATTTCAATTAATTATAGTGGCATTCCATCACAAGACAGCTTAATTGAGTTTTCCCAAAAAAAAAAAAAAAAAAAAAAAAAAAAAGAATCCATAAACCGGCAACCAATAAAAACACAAGTTTCCATCGATACAAGAAGAAAATAATGGAGAAATCTGAAGAAAATGTGTGCATAGTGTAGGACATTTTTTATTGATTTACGCAGTCTTTTTCATCTTTATATAGGGCAGAAAAGTAATAAAATGCAAAGTATAGCATCCATAAAAGTCATTTATTACATCTTATTCGAAATACAGGATGGCGCACCAATTGTGCTACAATCAGAACTTCAAATGACTTTTTTTAATCAACTATTTTTTAATTTTTTGTTCTCTTTTGTATAGAAAATTTTATTTTATTTTCTATAAATTAATCTTAATTAATTTAATTTAATTAATTAATGAATTATGTTAATTAAATTAATTAATTATTAATTTAATTAATTTTATTTTATATATAACATAAATGTTTCCCATGCTCATTTGAGGTCAGGATCGCCTCAATTATTATTTTAATGGACTGCTCCAATGCAGTCAAATTTCTTAGTTTCGTTTTGTACACCTGTTGCTTGACATAACCCCATAAAAACAGTATGATACATTCAGGCCAGGTGACCTGGGGGGCCAGCGAAAAGTGGAGTTTCTGCATATTAATTTATTTTGGAATTTTCGTTGGAGCTCCGCTATAACCGGTCTGGCTATGTGTGCAGTTGGCCCATCTTGCTGGAACCAAATGCTGTTGAAACGGATACGTTTTTGGCGCAGTTCTGGGGGAAAAAGACTCATTCAACATCTTTAAATAACCGTCCTCATTGCCATAGACATTGTGTTTGTAGCACCATTAGTGCGCCACCCTGTACAACGATTTTCTTTTTACTTCAGACAAGCACAAATGCAATATTCATTTGCATTTTTAAGAAACCAACTATAGCACGATGGTATGGTCGCGTTCGCATGATCGCGGGTTCAATCCCCATACAGTCACCTATCTTTATATGAGCGACAGTCACCTCGATGTGTCTGACCAATACTTCAAGTAATCCTAAGTCTAGTAAATGCTTCTCAAACGGTGACATTCGGAATCGAGACATTTGGTCCCGTTGAGTGCGTTTAAAATTAGAATACTTGTGAGCTCATTAAAAGTGGGGGGCATCTTCATATCCCACACAAGAGAATATGTCTTGTTATTCTTAAGGAAATCTTGTATACCTTCATTGGAAGGAATGAAGATATATATCGATTGAAAAAGAAGCGTTTAATGTACCACAAGTATCTTTGTATATATTTCGTGACTAATTAAGTCGATTGTCTACCTGACTGACAGATAGGCGCCATAAACTTCCTAAATCTTTATAAATTTTTTTAAAAATTGTCACAATCTAACATTTTGCCAAATTGTAGCCACAAATTATAAATGGGCTATATCGGCATCTGCTATCTCCCACACAAATTAACCGATTTTCTGAAGTTTACATTTTTTACCTTGTAATTCCCTTATTATAGACGTCTGCAACTTGCATTTTTGTTTCTACTAATTCATATTCACACTAGTTTATAAGACCGGGTTATCCATTTTGTAGTTTCAAAACCGTCGTTCTGGCAAGGCAGTCAGCTGTTAAATACCTGTCATCTGAAGTGTTATTAATTTAGGAATTTGCGAATATGGACCGTTTAACAACCAAAGTATGCGTAAAAATAGTTAAAACTTACCACAAAAGTGGTGATTCAAAGGTGGACTTTCAATCGAACAAAATTCTCTTTAGCTCTGAAAGCCATTTCTCACTCGGTGGTTGGATCGACAAGCAAAATAGTCACATATGGGGCACGGGGAATTCAGAAATGCTTGTGAAAAAGCCATTGCATCTCGAAAAAGTGATTATTCGGGGCACATTATTGTCTGGAAGTGCCAATGGGCTGTATTTTGTTGAAAATGTCACTGAAGGAACCTCATAAGGATCCAGAGCTGCAATTAGCCCAAAGGTGGTCATTTGAATGATATTGTATTTCGCACATAATGGCAAGGTCCAAGCATTATGATGAAATCAAAGTTCCATCGAAATCAAAGCTTTATGTGTGATTTATTTAACTTTACTTTTGGTACCGAAAAATGGATAACCCTATACTTGGCAAATTTTTGTCCAACCAATTAGTCATGCCCCTTCCGGTAACTCCCATATAAAATTACTGATTTAAACAGTATATTCTTAGGTATACTATATACAATACTAGCCGACCCGGCAAACGTTGCTTTGCCTTTAAATTTTATTTTTATTGGAAATGTTTCATGCCAATCGGTCTATTATAATAAGAAACGCCTATATTTGCGGAAGAACTTAAAATATGTTCACTCAACCGAAATACAAAATTAAATACCGTTAGCAGGAGCAGAAATAATTGCGTTTTAATTTGTGGTTTGTATAGGAGGTGCCACTCCCCATAGTCCAATCCCGCCCATAGTTGCAGCAGCACTTAAGATATGTACACCAAACCGATGTACCAAATTTTGTGCAAATACCGTAAGCAGGAGCAGAAATATTGGATATTTAATTTATGGTTTGTATGGGAGGTGCCACGCCCCATTGTCCAATCCCGCCCATATTTGCAGTAGCACTTAAGATATGTACACCAAACCTACGCACCAAATTTTGTTCAAATACCGTAAGCAGGAGCAGAAATAATTGATTTTTAATTTTTTGTTTGTATGGGAGGTACCACGCCCCTTTGTCCAATTGGACCGAATTGTATTTCGACCTTCGGACATGGTTAAAAACCTTCTCCTGGCCGACACGAATAAGCCCTGAAAGTTTCATGAAGATCGGGTACGCCGTGTGAGAGGAGTTCTCTTACAAACTATTTTTGTACACAGACAGACAGATATTCATTTTTATATATATAGATATATTTATGAACTTTTACTTAATTGCACTAAATTTTGTAAAATTTGTAACGTTTACCAAAATGTGTCTCAGAATGAAAATTAAAAGCATTACGACACACTTTTTGTTAAATTCTAATTTGTCAAATTTCCTAAACTAAATCCTTTCTCTGTAATTTCTAATTAGCAAACTAGGAATGCTAGAGAATTGTTTTTTTCCGGGCCCCCTAGATTTTTATTCTTTATGCTGATTTGTAATTCTTTGTAAAATTTGAGGAAAATCAACCAAGCAACCACGTCTTTTCTGGTACCTCCCATACATATAACCGATTTAACTCATATGTTGTTAGCTTCATATATTTGCTGAACTAAATTCGAAAAATAAAAATGGATATTTTTGATACCAGATATGGATGGATATTTTGATATCATTATTTGATACGATTGTTCAACAATTTATGTCGTTCTCTCTATCTCTCATTCTCATGCCTTGGTAAACTTACCCATTTGACAGTGACCATTTACTTCGAAGACCTCGATAAAGCAACATCATTTAATAGTATTCTGTACTCTTCCCTCATGATGCACTGTTTTTGTTACCTTTTTCCAGGTTAGTTTCCCCCCCTGGCAATCGACACAGTTTATTCTGTATTCTCTTACGTTTAATGTAAATGAATTTCCAGTTCGCTAAGCATTAAAGTTAATTTTCACGCAATAACATTTAGATGCTAATTAAAGAAGGAATTACCTCCGCAAACACACACACACACACATACGTCAAAGAGGGCTAAAGCTTAACCAAAGGGAAATTATGTGCAGTGATGCCAGAAGCACAGGAAATCTTAAGCAATTAATAAGAGTAGGTATTTGTCAGGTAATAATAATTAGGTGGCAAAACTCAAATGGATTAGAAAATATCAATAGCCCGGAGCAAATGATATCCTTTGGTCTGATAATAATAAGTGAAACAACGAAATTTATATACTAAAGCATAACGCGATTGCGTTGCTTTATCCGGCGGCAATCTATTTTTATGATGGCTATATAATCACTTTCCATGGGCGTGCAATCAAGCAATAGACAATAATTGGATATTTGTGAATAGCAGCACGTAAATAGGGTCATAATCAGGATTTGAGATTAGGGAATACTTTCCTGAAATACTTGGAATTTTGTGAAAAATATCTGACAACAATTTTCGGTAAAAGTTGACAAAATTCCTAGAAAAATAAAAAATTTTTAATGGAAATGAGGTCATCAAAGGTGAAGCCTTTAATCTTTAAGTCTTCAGGAAAAAAAAACACTGAAGAAGCAGCAAGGAGATTTGTGGTTTCAAAAGTAGTACTTTTTCCGTAAAAAACACACTGCCTCATAAAATAGTTGTAGGTTAAATCGAAATGCAAAAACATTTGATTAAATTTGCGTATACATTCTGTCAAAAACACTCCGGAAATTGGTCAATAAAACATAAAGTATTTGTTATTCATTCAAATTTATTGTATAGCCGTCAAAGTAGGATTCTTTTCGAAATAATAAATTTTACGCAAAGAATAAACCCACCATCAGAACATTTAGCGGAAACATTTTCCGGGAAAGACTTCAGTTCTTTTCTATGTTTTATTACCAAATTCTTTTTTATGTGTTCTATCGGCTGAAAATGAATACCTTCAAGGGCAGCAAGTAAATACAACAGTTGTTTGATGATATTTGTTGAATTATTACCCATAAATTTGTTTGCAATGATAGTCTTGTGAGATGATGCGTTATCGCAGTGCAAAAGTAAATAAGTTCTGTTTCCACAAATCTGACTGCATCTGACGCATCTCATAACGTCTAGATAATATTATTGGTTCTAGCAAGAATTCCGAGTGCACAACTCCGCGATAATCAAAGAAAAAAAAAAACAATCAACATTACGTTGTTGTGCTTTTTTTCTCGGTTTCGACTAGCTGAAAGCCGCCATTACGATGTTTGTGATGTCAAATTCGCAAACCCATATCTTATCAATAGATATGATGTCTTTTATAAATGTGTGATTGAAATTAACTTGTTTTAATATGCCTTCAGCGACCTTCAAGTGATTGAGTTTTTATGTCTTTCAAACAATCCTGTAAAATGGTATGATTTGATTCATAAGTTACAGTAAATTCTCAAATTTCTCTCATTCTCAAATTTCTCTCTCTAAATGATTACTTTCTTATGGTTTTTCAGCAATTATTGTTTTTATGCGATCGATATAAATTCTTACAATGAGTCGGAGAAAAATCAATTTCAACTTCAGGCGAGCTCTCCCAATGCACTTCCACCGCATGTCACTTACTTCACTTTTCCACCACGAAAGACTGATTTTCAACTTCAAATAATCAGTTTTTCACATACTCGAAAGGATATTTTCCTTTTCTAATATCCTCTTCTACTTGTACTTGAACGGTGGGGTTTGAAAGTTTCCTATTTATAGAATGACATTAAGGGTCAAATGCCTTTGCCTCTATATATTTTTGCAACGAGATTTTTGCTATCATAATATGATTATTTCAACAATTATTGTTGCAGTTGAAGACGTCAATGGCCAATCATAGCGAAGCTTTTGAATGCACTGCACCATTTTTGGATAAACTCAATTCACCATAAGCTTTTGGCTAACATTTTGAGTTAACATTTTGAGCGACTCCATTACATTAAATTTCATTTGCAATACAAAATCTGAGACAAATCCTTTGTTCGATACTTTCATCTATTGCTAAAAAAAAAACGCAAATTACATTTCAGATCAACTGACAAAATCGATCACTGTAAAAAGGTTATGATTATAAGAAATTTGTTGATAAATCAGTTATATACATAAATTATTGGGAGGTTCAATATGTCGAAAATAATACACGTGCATACGAATTAATAAATCAGCTAGCAAACTATGGCTCATACGTTCCCAATTAGCATTGCTATAATTAATATTAATCATACGTGGCTCATAGGTGTTCAGTTTCCATTATTACAATTAATATCAATCATACGTCAGTACGGAAAAAAAGTAACAAAAAGATTCAACATTCGACATCTGCATGAAAGGTAGTACACCTAGCAAGAGCGAAGGGGTCAAAATTCCACAACTATTGATAATAAAACTAAGCTAGAAATTATAGAGTGAATTGCGTTTTGCTTTTGTGGTCCCGAATCCGAATCTGTTTTCTGTTTTTGTTAGTTTTTTTTTTTTGCAACGTTTGTAGAAACATACCTTGGTGATTGCCATATGCAATTTGAATATGTTCTAAATAAAATTGAACTGAGAAATTTTAGAATGATATTTATCTAAGGCGATAATTCAGCATTTTAAATTTTCTTCAAAATTGGGCCATACATTTTCTTTTTACCGGCATCATATACATTCGATGTGGATTAATTGTAAATATAATTTGTTGCTTAGTAAAATTTCTGTTTTGATAAACTTGCGGTTGAATTACATGCTCTTTCAATATTCTGTCATGACTTCAATCACTCTACTCATGATAGCTCTATAAAGCATAACAGAAAATTCAATCACGTCACCGAATTATCGCCACCACCTTTCACAGACTGCAAAACGTTGTTGCCTTAGATATCACATGCAGCATTCCCACATTAATTACTAAATTGTTAAGCAATAAACTCGTACATGTCATGGTATCAAGTGCTAATTCAGATCTCCATAAATAACTTTATATTCAATTTTTTGAACGTGATATGAGCACAAAGTAGTCCTTAAAAGAACAAAGCACTAAAATTGAGTTATGTCTTAACCAACCGGCAGCATGTAGTCATTAATGATACAGTGTTTATGGTGCAGAAACGTAAATTGGTTTTTGTTACGGTTGCTTCTGAAAACACTATTCGTTTCTTATACTAATTGGACCAGGTATAGCTACCACATAAATTACAATCTTTAACTAATGATACAAAAATAAACCTGTCAGTACTTTCTTTGCAAACGCCCAAAAATAATCAAAATTTTTTTAGTAAAAACCTCTATTATTATAACAATTTTTCCTTAATCGTGAAAGGAAACATATGGTTCCAAAATATGTTTATATTTAGTTCTTCTTACCCCCCTTTTTGCTCCATCAATTGTGTTATTTGCTTAGTTTATTTTTGATATGATTGTTCAACGTCAAATTGTCTTAACTTTATGTCATCACATCTATTATTTATTACCAATTTATTGTTATTAATAGGTAATTTCCTTTTATGGACTTTTGTGTACATCCATATTGCTATGCTTTCACATATGTTCATGTATTGGTTGAAAGCTATAAGCTTAAGACTTAAGGACAACTTGAAGACCATTTGCTCTTAAGTCTTAAACGCCATTATTCCCATTCAATTCGTCATTGGTTTCATTTTAGGCGTTTAGCCCACCTATCACTTTAACCGTAATATAACTTTTGACGTTGTATTTTTTGCATTTGTAGTATTTATACGTTAACATGCGCTGTCATTGGGAACACGATAACCTCTTTGAACGTCAATGTCATAGTCAAATGGATGCTTATTACTGTAAATTTGCCTAGATAAAAGCGTCTACTTATTATGTGAAAATGAGTGTGAAATTGGAAAACGTCATGCAAGTGGTGTCATTTATATGGTTTCTCTTTTAATGAACCAGAAAGGGAATCAAATGTTTGTTAACGCGTTGAGAAGTGAAATTAAATAAAGTGGAAATTTTTGTATATTTCCAAAGACAAGTAGTCAAACTTAAAAGCATCGACTTGCTTAAAAGCAGAGCTTTTAGTTCTGAGGCCAATTCAATACCAATTCGTAAGAAATGTGAACCGAATATGCGCCTCTTCACTTTTACGAAAGAGTTCAATGATCTATTCTAACAATGCTTAATTAGGAAAGATAAATAAATCGTATTATTTAGACGATTTAAAAAAATTACAATAATTTAGACTAAGTGGATCGATCTGAAAGTAAGTTCTGTTTGGTAATTAAAATTACTTTGTTAATGTTCCAAAAATGTTATTTTACCCATAAAATTACAAGAAAAAAACCATATAGAAAGTACAAACACTATCTTTTTTTTTTGACAAAAATTGGTACTTTGTTGTGGAAAAGCGCCAACATGTACTTTTCAAAACTTTGTCCACCATACCCATCTTTCTGGGAGCGTACGAATACTTTCATTTTTTGAGTCTATACAGGCATCGACCAGAAATTTTTTATTTCTTTAAATGATTCAGTCTTTGATTTCCTTATATGATGTGATCGTAACAAGTGATAATCTGAAGGAGTAATGTCTGATGAATGCGACAATTGATGTAGGACTTCCCAATCGAAGATTTCTTTCTTTGATTTTCACGGGGACTGCAACATGTGGTCGAGTAGTATATCGCAATACAATAATTTTGTCATGGCAGGTTGGCTCAAGCAAACAAAAACAAATTCTTTTGCATGAGATGGATGAGAGAGCTTACGTGCATTTCATTTTTAGGCTCACTCCGAATATCATATTTTGAGAAATATTTACCAGTCTTGTCAACTACTTGAAGCGTTCGTCGGACACATTTTACTTTTAGACTTACTCCGAGTGTCACAGCTTGAGAAGCATTTATCAAACTTGTCGATAACTCGGCAACTCAAAGTGTTTGTCACACATCGAGTTGATTGCCGCTCAAATGATGAGGGGCATTGAACCCACGATCATGCTAACAACAGGAACGTGTACTAACCATCGCGCCACCGTCGGTCACGCACGGCTTATCGATTGATAACGCAGTAATGGCTTTGTACTGTTGAGCAACTCATAATACACGATACAGAGTTGATCCCACCAAATACACAACATGATTTTTTTAGGTATGAATATTTGGCGTCGCTCTCAACGTTAAAGCAAGACAATGTGGTCTGTCTGGTTTTCTCTGTTTTGAGTTATCGTAGTAGATCCATTTTTCATCATCAGTAAATATACGATGTAAAAATGAAATGGAAGCAGCGTTTGAAAAGTGCAAAATCAACTTTCAATATTTCTTCTTTCCAGTTTTCTCCCTTTTGAATCATTCTCAACAATTTCAAAACTACGCGAAATTGCTTGTTAAATCACTCTTAATGTAACTTCAAAGCTATTCTTGCGTTTGATGTGAATCTTACTTCAATAGTGACTCCAATTCCGCTTTCGGCCTTTCGCTATGTTTTTTTGCCTTGGACGTAAAATTTACTGTTCTTATAATTTTAAAACTACTCACTGTAATTTTTGCGTCCATAAGCGTCCTCACCATATATTTCTACAAGCAGATTCTTTCAAATTAAAAAGTAAATCAAAAGTTCCTGTAAATGAGGCTTGTTGAGCACAAAACTCATTATTTTCACACAAAAAGAATATGTAAAGCTGATAAAACATCGCTAATTCATAGTTATGGCGTTGCTGTCTGTACAACATTAAAATATAACGTTTTACTTCTGACAATTTGAATCACAGATTACTGGTGTGGTCATTTTTTTATAAACCCGTGAACATTTATTGGTATTCCCAAAAAATAAATATTACTCATACGCTGTTTAGAAACAAATTGGTTTATTAAAAATAATTACATATTTGAATGGGACTCAAAATTGAATGCACAGAAACTTACTGAATATAAGAAGCTCCACCATATCCCATTCATTTAATATAATGGAATTTGTTTTTTTTTATATAACAAATGCACAAGCTTTGCTATTAACAATTAATATCCGTCATGTTAAAATTTAAACTCGTAAATTTTATTGTCAATAAAAAACTCTTCAAAAAATCTCTCACATACCATATTCATAGGATGCAGGAGATTTTATTTTTTGTTGTTGTTGTTTTCTCGTACATAAAAAACTCTTTCATTATCCTCTTTTGACACAATAAACAACTTTTATTATTCATACGTTAATGAATTGACATTTTAGCTTTTATCCTTAAAAACTTCATCTAAAAATCTTTTCCATTCGTTTTTTTTTTAATATATTGCACGTGTTTTTCTATTAATATTTCTGTTAATAATATTCCATACTAATAATGTTAGTATGTCAAAATCAACAAATTTTTAAAATTTCTCAATAAAAACCTCCTACAAAATTCACTCCAATGATCTCAAAGGAACTGGGGTTTTTTTTACATGTTGCATGTATTTCTGACATTTCGTATTGAATTTCATATTTCATGGTTTTTGACTACTACAAATACATTCCAGATTAATATTACTCATACGTTGTGATTTGTGTCAAGACGTAATATTCATTTCATATTTATGTTGAATAAATATCAATCATACGCTTTTACCCGTTGTGTTTTAAACGTTACCGGCTTACTCTATTCATTGCTACTATGTTAAAGGGCATCGTAGTTGAAATAAATATAGAAGTTATATGACAAAACTGTCCAAAAAAGTGCTTATACCAACATCAACTTGGGCTATATATTAACCAGCAGAGAAAATCCAGTTAGTTGAATAAAAAATACCTTCGCCCAATATCCATTTACGTTAATGCAAATGTGTGTGGTGTTAAAACCATCGCGGTAAATATTTCGGTTCTTATCAAATATTCCTCTGAATGAATGTCCAATTAAAGAAACAAGTTATAGCTCGTTTTAGCTCTCCGCTGAGAAGCGATACGATGGATAAAACATTTTGCAGCCTGCCAATTGGAAATGACAGGAGAGAGATTAAAATGCATATAATCGATCAATTTGTAAAAAGAGTGTAAAAATGCAATCCATATTCGTTCCCAAATTCAACTTTAAGCTTGGCATCTACCAAATTTATTTGAATTCGGTGTAACTGAATAAAAGACGTCAACATGAAAAAATATTTGTTAAATTGATAATTCATAAAGGAGGTATCAGAAGCGGTGTGGTTCCTTGATCAATTTTTCGTAAATTTTGCCTAGCACAAAGAAATACAGCTAAGAAATCAGAGCATAATTCTGAAAAATTGCCTACTTTGTGTGGAAGATACCAGAAAGCACGTGGCAATGCATTCCATTTTTATTCACAGACAAAAGTTATCTAAACTCATGACGTATATCAAGCTTAACTGAATTCAGTGGAATTCAATAAATAATATGAGCCTAAAGATATATGACCTGAATCGGTCATATATATGAGAGTTGTAGAAGGAGCACATTAAGTAGATAGAACTTTTTAAGGTTTCTCCCAGGAAAACTTAAATTACTGCAGCCTACGAGTTCTGAACCACATTGAAAAAATTTAATTTTCATAAATTTATCTATTTTTGTGGGAAGTATCAAAAGAGTTGGGTCGAAATTTCCAAATTCCGTCTACAATTTGACAAAATAATATATTAATATTAATTTAAAAAATTTCATAGAGATTTACGATATTTATCGGGTACACCAGCCAGACAGTCTGCCAGTTAGCCAGATAGAAGCACATAGCACAATCGAGTTAAAAAGTTATCAAACACTTTCGAGAGATACTTGATACTTTAAACTTCTACTTCATTCTGAGCATTAAATTTTTTGCCATATCAAATGATATATACTTTCTGATGAAATTACAAAAAGAAAATTAAAAATCTAAATAAATATTACTCATACGCTAGTGGATAATAAATTGCCTCATTAATAGTAGTCACGTGTTTCAGTCCTTCCAAAAAATACAGTGCATGCAAATTCCCTGAATGTGGGAAGCTTTTCCATAGCCCATTCGCAGGAAATATGTTGGAAGAGGTTCTCTGTCTATATTCTTATATTTGTGAAATCTAACCGCAGATTGTTATTAGCCTATTTCGCCACAAATAAAAATTAATATCAATCATACGTAAATATTTATATTAAACCCGAAACTTTTAAATTTTAATGTTCAAAATCGCTCTCATAACATATTTATTTATGGATGTAAGAAAATTTGTGTTTTTCTGCTTTTATTATTGTTATTATTGTGTCTCTATTATTGTTAATAATATTCTCATTAATATGTTAAATTGGAAAACGTAATTGTTCAAAATTCTCCTATAAATAGACTGTTCGCATGACGGTAATTATACTACGTGTTGTGTAGATTTCATTCCTGTGCCAATAATAGAAATAACATAAATCAAATGCCAATATTTTAAACCAAAATGTTGATATACAAACTTGCATCGCATTTCAAAAGAAATGATTGTTTCTTACAATAGAGTGTGTGTTTGTGACGCTACAGGCCTTTTGGGCAATTGGTATTTTCGATCAATTGTTTAGATGGCACGTAGTTTATTAATAAAAGTCTGTTTTAGCAATGTTATTGTAGAGATGTTTGTGCCACAGAAATTAATTGAATATTGCTGTATTAATAATTATTACTCATAGACATTTTTATAGTTTTGATGATACACAAAAATAAAAAAACGATTTTCATTTCGTTGGAATCTGTAGACTTTATACTATCAAATTCCAAAATATTGTAAAAAATATTTATAACTAAAATATATTAATCAAATTTAAACAAAAAAATATAACAATTTAAAATAAACACTGTGCGATAGAGCCCTTCACCAAAAGTATTTTTGTGTTTCTGGATGATTTTACCTTTCTTTATTTTACTTTAAACAAAAAAAAAACAATGTGCCCGCTCTTTTTTTTTTTTTTTTTTTTTTTTTTTTTTGAAGAGAATGAGGTGAAGAATGTTCATACGAGTAGCATCGTTCATGGTTGAAAATTCTCGAATACAGCAATCTGCACTCGAATACTTTTAAAATAAGATATTAATCAGACTGAAAGCAACACCGAAGTGGGAAGATATATACAAATTAGAAAAACTCCCATATCTCG
>JAHXMU010036694.1:0-14263 GCA_019455685.1 Philornis downsi
CCGTATTAACCGTGACGTTTTGGCCCCGCGCATTTTCGAAGAAAAAAGGACCAATTATTCCTCTGCCAGAGATTGCTGCCCATACTGTCACTTTAGGACTATGCAATGATTTCTGGTGTTTGATTTTGGGATTTTCACTGTTCCAGTAATGACAATTTTGACGGTTTACGAACCCATTCATAAGGAAATGAGCCTCGTCAGAGAAAAGAATATTGTCAAAATTGGAAAATCGATTAAGCATTTCATTAGCAAATGCGAGCCTTGCTATGAAGTCAGACTCTTTCAATTCTTGTGTTAATTGCAGCTTATATGGATGCAGTTTAAGATCCAATGTTAAAATTCGTTGCAAACTTCGTCGCGATAATTGTAAGACAGACGATCTTTTGCGAGTCGACATTTGTGGACTTCCTCGTACTGACTCCTTAACTCTCCCAACCTTGTCTTCGGTCCTAGATGTTCTTGGGCGACCATTTGCTTGTGGTTTAAATGTTGAACCGGTCTCGCTTTACCTATATTTTAATTAAATTAGCACTCTGAGCTTCACTAATTCGCCGTAGTCCATATTCAGCACAATATAGTCGCCTAGTAGCAATATATGAAGGAGAGTTCTCGTAAAATGTGCGCACGCAAAATGCGCGACGCTTCCCGTTGAAGTGATTCATAGCGACTAAAACACCATGAGTCCGCCAACCCAACGATGTAGGCGCCCCCCCCCGCCCGCGCCTTTTCTACCCCACAAAAAAAGATGATGCAGTATGCACGTTCTATTGCGCCACCCTGTATATAAACCAATATAATGGACAAAAAATTAAGTTACTGCAGTCTATGAATGATATGCAATAGGGGAAACAATTAATTTTGAAAAATCAGTCAATTCTGGAATGTGAAGTACCAGAAAGGGTTGGGTCGATATAGCCCATCCATAATTCCTGATTATGATGTGACGAAAAATTAGACTGCCTGACTTAATTGACTTGAAAAGCCTTCAAAAACGTTTGGTCAAATGATACTTGGCATTCTAAACGATTCCTTCGGGGCATTACATTTTTCCCGTTTCAAGTAATATTTTCCTTCATTCGATTGGTAGACTAAAGAAATTGAGAGAGAAGGCACAGTTACTAAAACTTATGAATGATTTTTAGAATTTTGAGTTTTTTTTTTTAATAATATATTTTGATTGAGGACAGCAAAGAAAAGTACAAACTGAATAATTCTGTAATTTTTTTTATTTCAATGTTATTGATTTATTATCGATTTGTGCTAAGGATTGAGCCAAGTTTTTGCATATCTATTGAGATATAACTCATAATTAATCTGTATATTTTCATAAAACTACTTCATTTGTTGCAGAAAGTCAAATATTCTTTTACTATAAATAAATGAAAATATTTTGAACATCTCGATCCAATACAATGATTTATGTGCTGTTTATTTTATTGTCAAAAATAACTTCTCACACAATTTGTTGGAAGGGGGAAAGGGGAAACATCTCATAGACCATAAATGTTGACAATAGAATTTAATAAATTGCAATTTGTGCACTGAAAAACAAGCATCAAAACATCATTCATTATTTTATGCAAATTATTAAGTTGAGGCTGCATTATTTTCAAAGTTTAAAGAACGAGTTCGTATCCTGAATACATTGAAATATCGGTTGTTTAACCAAGTTCTGCTTTGAGTAGTTAATAATACTATGATACCGTCTCATACTTGAGATTATGAATAAATGATTTTAGTTTCTTCCCACATCCATGTTTTTGTTATGAACTTCTTCCTAAAACATCATTCATGGGAACAACGAGAAATTCTTCCTCCTCCTTCTCCTTCTCCTGCTGGTTTGCAATCCACTAGACAAAAGCAAAGGAATGGAGTTTGGAGTTCACATCTCTACCTAAACAGAATTTAATTATTAATTAGAAACTCTCGGGAACGCAAACAATTTGTAATTTGTGTAAATTTGCTGCAAACTGCTGTAGCATAAAATTAGGATTTTCTTGCAAAGAACTCAGTTAATTTTAAGAACGAAATTACAAACAAATGAGAGATGCTTAGAACTCACCCACACACATATACACGTTTTTGCAGATATTTGTCCTTGTATATGGGAGTTGAATTCAGACGGCTGGGAGAGGTTTGAGGCCAAACAGTAACTCGTGCTTGTTACCAAGGTTTCCAGATAAAACACAAAGATATCACAATAAAGCAATGAAGTAGACAATTCTTTGTTAGTTCAACTACCTACAAAATGCTCTTGCACGCATGTGAGTGGGTGTCCACGTGCGCGCGCGTGCGTGTGGGTGTGGATTTTAGTGTATATGTTTGCTTATGTCCTTAAAATAAACGAATACTCTTCAGTTTATTGTTATGAGCGAAAATTTTGTTATTTGTCCGTTACTGTCATATTGCAAAAAAGTATATATATATATATGTATATATAGAAATTACATATATATATATTATATTATATATATAACTTATAACCGTTGACAATTTCAAGTGATTCGAAATCTCTAAAAAAAATGCAAGAAAACACTTCAAGGATTGGAAACGAATCACGCATACTATGAGTGTTGAAAGTGTCTTAAAAGACATACGGATGAACGAATTTCAATTAATTATAGTGGCATTCCATCACAAGACAGCTTAATTGAGTTTTCCCCAAAAAAAAATAAAGAATCCATAAACCGGCCACCAATAAAACACAAGTTTCCACCGATACAAGAAGAAAATAATGGAGAAATCTGAAGAAAATGTGTGCATAATGTAGGGCGTCTTTTTATTGATTTACACAGTCTTTTTCATCTTTATATAGGGCAGAAAAGTAATAAAATGCAAAGTATAGCATCCATAAAAGTCATTTATTACACCTTATTTGAAATACAGGATGGCGCACCAATTGTGCTACAATCAGAATTTCAAATGGCTTTTTTTAATCAACTATTTTTTAATTTTTTGTTCTCTTTTGTATGGAAAATTTAATTTTTTTATATAAATTAATTTTAATTAATTTAATTTAATTAATTAATGAACTATCTTAATTAAATTAATTAATTATTAATTTAATTAATTTTATTTTATATATAACATAAATGTTTCCCATGCTCATTTGAGGTCAGGATCGCCTCAATTATTATTTTAATGGACTGCTCCAATACAGTCAAATTTCTTAGTTTCGTTTTGTACACCTGTTGCTTGACATAACCCCATAAAAACAGTATGATACAGTCAGGCCAGGTGACCTGGGGGGCCAGCGAAAAGTGGAGTTTCTGCATATTAATTTATTCTGGAATTTTCGTTGGAGCTCCGCTATAACCGGTCTGGCTATGTGTGCAGTTGCTCCATCTTGCTGGAACCAAATGCTGTTGAAACGGATACGTTTTCGGCGCAGTTCTGGGGAAAAAAGACTCATTCAACATCTTAAAATAACCGTCCTCATTGCCATAGACATTGTGTTTGTAGTACGATTAGTGCGCCACCCTGTACAACGATTTTCTTTTTACTTCAGACAAGCACAAATGCAATATTCATTTGCATTTTTAAGAAACCAACTATAGCACGATGGTATGGTCGCGTTCGCATGATCGCGGGTTCAATCCCCATACAGCCACCTATCTTTATATGAGCGACAGTCACCTCGATGTGTCTGACCAATACTTCAAGTAATCCTAAGTCTAGTAAATGCTTCTCAAACGGTGACATTCGAAATCGTGACATTTGGTCCCGTTGAGTGCGTTTAAAATTAGAATACTTGTGAGCTCATTGAAAGTGGAGGGCATCTTCATATCCCACACAAGAGAATATGTCTTGTTATTCTTAAGGAAATCTTGTATACCTTCATCGGAAGGAATGAAGATATATATCGATTGAAAAAGAAGCGTTTAATGCACCACAAGTATCTTTGTATACAATATATTTCGTGACTAATTAAGTCGATTGTCTACCTGACCGACAGATAGGCGCCATAAACTTCCTAAATCTTTATAAATTTTTTTTAAAAATTGTCACAATCTAACATTTTGCCAAATTGTAGCCACAAATTATAAATGGGCTATATCGGCATCTGCTATCTCCCACACAAATTAACCGATTTTCTGAAGTTTACATTTTTTCCCTTATTATAGACGTCTGCAACTTGCATTTTTGTTTGCACTAGTTTATAAGACTGGATTTATCCATTTTGTAGTTTCAAAATCGCCGGTCTGGCAAGGCAGTCAGCTGTTAAATACCTGTCATCTGAAGTGTTATTACGTATAATTTACGAATTTACGAATATGAACCGTTTAACAACCAAAGTATGCGTAAAAATAGTTAAAACTTACCACAAAAGTGGTGATTCAAACGTGGGCTTTCAATCGAACAAAGTTCTCTTTAGCCTTGAAGGTCATTTCTCACTCGGTGGTTGGATCCACAAGCAAAATAGTCACATATAGGACACGAAGAATTCAGAAATGATTGTGGAAAAGCCATTGCATCCCGAAAAAGTGATTATTTGGGGCGCATTATTGTCTGGAAGCGCCATTGGGCGGTATTTTGTTGAAAATAACACTGAAGGCCTCATAAAGTTCCACAGCTGCAATTAGCCCAAAGGTGGTCATTTGAATGACATTGTATATATATGAACTTTTACTTAATTGCACTAAATTTTGTAAAATTTGGAACATTTACCCAAATTGGGTCTCAGAATGAAAATTAAAAATATTATGACACACTTTTTGTTAAATTCTAATTTGTCAAATTTCCTAAACTAAATCCTTTCTCTGTAATTTCTAATTAGCAAACAGAATTCGTTTTTTCCAGGCCGCTTTTATGCTGATTTATAAATCTTTGTAAAATTTGAGGAAAATCAACCAAGCAATCACGTCTTTTCTGGTACCTCCCATACAAATAACCGATTTAACTCATATGTTGTTAGCTTCATACTTGTCAAGTAGTCGTACTCAAATTGTTCAAATTTTGCACCCGTCATATGTTTGCTGAGCTAAATTCGTGAAATTCGTGACAGTGACCATTTACTTCGAAGACCTCGATAAATAGTATTCTGTACTCTTCCCTCATGATGTACTGTTTTTGTTACCTTTTTCCAGGTTAGTTTTTCAAGATATTCCCCCTCTGGCAATCGACACAGTTTATTCTGTATTCTCTTACGTTTAATGTAAATGAATTTCCAGTTCGCTAAGCATTAAAGTTAATTTTCACGCAATAACATTTAGATGCTAATTAAAGAAGGAATTACCTCC
The DNA here is from genome assembly GCA_019455685.1 of Philornis downsi. Classification (NCBI taxonomy): domain Eukaryota; kingdom Metazoa; phylum Arthropoda; class Insecta; order Diptera; family Muscidae; genus Philornis; species Philornis downsi. The sequence continues at coordinate 5,241 of JAHXMU010036694.1, forward strand.
GCAAACACACACACACACATACGTCAAAGAGGGCTAAAGCTTAACCAAAGGGAAATTATGTACAGTGATGCCAGAAGCACAGGAAATCTTAAGCAATTAATAAGAGTAGATATTTGTCAGGTAATAATAATTAGGTGGCAAAACTCAAATGGATTAGAAAATATCAATAGCCCGGAGCAAATGATATCCTTTGGTCTGATAATAATAAGTGAAACAACGAAATTTATATACTAAAGCATAACGCGATTGCGTTGCTTTATCCGGCGGCAATCTATTTTTATGATGACTGTACAATCACTTTCCATGGGCGTGCAATGAAACAATAGACAATAATTGGATATTTGTGAATAGCAGCACGTAAATAGGGTCATAATCAGGATTTGAGATTAGGGAATACTTTTCTGAAATACTTGGAATTTTGTGAAAAATATCTGACAACAATTTTCGGTAAAAGTTGACAAAATTCCTAGAAAAATAAAAAAAAATTGAATGTAAATGAAGTAATCAAAGGTGAAGCCTTTAATCTTTAAGTCTTCAGGAAAAAAAAAAAAAACACTGAAGAAGCAGCAAGGAGATTTTTGGTTTCAAAAGTAGTACTTTTCCCGAGAAAACACACTGCCTCATAAAATAGTTGTAGGTTAAATCGAAATGCAAAAACATTTGATTAAATTTGCGTATACATTCTATCAAAAACATTCCGGAAATTGGTCAATAAAACATAAAGTATTTGTTATTCATTCAAATTTATTGTATAGTCGTCAAAGTAGGATTCTTTTCGAAATAATAAATTTTAGGCAACGAATAAACCCACCATCAGAACATTTAGCGAAAACATTTTCCGGGAAAGACTTCAGTTCTTTTCTATGTTTTATTACCAAATTCTTTTTTATTTGTTCTATCGGCTGAAAATGAATACCTTCAAGGGCAGGAAGTAAATACAACAGTTGTTTGATGATATTTGTTGAATTATTACCCATAAATTTGTTTGCAATGATAGTCTTGTGAGATGATGCGTTATCGCAGTGCAAAAGTAAATAAGTTCTGTTTCCACAAATCTGACTGCATCTGACGCATCTCATAACGTCTAGATAATATTCTTGGTTCTAGCAAGAATTCCGAGTGCACAACTCCGCGATAATCAAAGAAAAAAAAAAACAATCAACATTACGTTGTTGTGCTTTTTTTCTCGGTTTCGACTAGCTGAAAGCCGCCATTACGATGTTTGTGATGTCAAATTCGCAAACCCATATCTTATCAATAGATATGATGTCTTTTATAAATGTGTGATTGAAATTAACTTGTTTTAATATGCCTTCAGCGACCTTCAAGTGATTGAGTTTTTATGTCTTTCAAACAATCCTGTAAAATGGTATGATTTGATTCATAAGTTACAGTAAATTCTCAAATTTCTCTCATTCTCAAATTTCTCTCTCTAAATGATTACTTTCTTATGGTTTTTCAGCAATTATTGTTTTTATGCGATCGATATAAATTCTTACAATGAGTCGGAGAAAAATCAATTTCAACTTCAGGCGAGCTCTCCCAATGCACTTCCACCGCATGTCACTTACTTCACTTTTCCACCACGAAAGACTGATTTTCAACTTCAAATAATCAGTTTTTCACATACTCGAAAGGATATTTTCCTTTTCTAATATCCTCTTCTACTTGTACTTGAACGGTGGGGTTTGAAAGTTTCCTATTTATAGAATGACATTAAGGGTCAAATGCCTTTGCCTCTATATATTTTTGCAACGAGATTTTTGCTATCATAATATGATTATTTCAACAATTATTGTTGCAGTTGAAGACGTCAATGGCCAATCATAGCGAAGCTTTTGAATGCACTGCACCATTTTTGGATAAACTCAATTCACCATAAGCTTTTGGCTAACATTTTGAGTTAACATTTTGAGCGACTCCATTACATTAAATTTCATTTGCAATACAAAATCTGAGACAAATCCTTTGTTCGATACTTTCATCTATTGCTAAAAAAAAAACGCAAATTACATTTCAGATCAACTGACAAAATCGATCACTGTAAAAAGGTTATGATTATAAGAAATTTGTTGATAAATCAGTTATATACATAAATTATTGGGAGGTTCAATATGTCGAAAATAATACACGTGCATACGAATTAATAAATCAGCTAGCAAACTATGGCTCATACGTTCCCAATTAGCATTGCTATAATTAATATTAATCATACGTGGCTCATAGGTGTTCAGTTTCCATTATTACAATTAATATCAATCATACGTCAGTACGGAAAAAAAGTAACAAAAAGATTCAACATTCGACATCTGCATGAAAGGTAGTACACCTAGCAAGAGCGAAGGGGTCAAAATTCCACAACTATTGATAATAAAACTAAGCTAGAAATTATAGAGTGAATTGCGTTTTGCTTTTGTGGTCCCGAATCCGAATCTGTTTTCTGTTTTTGTTAGTTTTTTTTTTTTGCAACGTTTGTAGAAACATACCTTGGTGATTGCCATATGCAATTTGAATATGTTCTAAATAAAATTGAACTGAGAAATTTTAGAATGATATTTATCTAAGGCGATAATTCAGCATTTTAAATTTTCTTCAAAATTGGGCCATACATTTTCTTTTTACCGGCATCATATACATTCGATGTGGATTAATTGTAAATATAATTTGTTGCTTAGTAAAATTTCTGTTTTGATAAACTTGCGGTTGAATTACATGCTCTTTCAATATTCTGTCATGACTTCAATCACTCTACTCATGATAGCTCTATAAAGCATAACAGAAAATTCAATCACGTCACCGAATTATCGCCACCACCTTTCACAGACTGCAAAACGTTGTTGCCTTAGATATCACATGCAGCATTCCCACATTAATTACTAAATTGTTAAGCAATAAACTCGTACATGTCATGGTATCAAGTGCTAATTCAGATCTCCATAAATAACTTTATATTCAATTTTTTGAACGTGATATGAGCACAAAGTAGTCCTTAAAAGAACAAAGCACTAAAATTGAGTTATGTCTTAACCAACCGGCAGCATGTAGTCATTAATGATACAGTGTTTATGGTGCAGAAACGTAAATTGGTTTTTGTTACGGTTGCTTCTGAAAACACTATTCGTTTCTTATACTAATTGGACCAGGTATAGCTACCACATAAATTACAATCTTTAACTAATGATACAAAAATAAACCTGTCAGTACTTTCTTTGCAAACGCCCAAAAATAATCAAAATTTTTTTAGTAAAAACCTCTATTATTATAACAATTTTTCCTTAATCGTGAAAGGAAACATATGGTTCCAAAATATGTTTATATTTAGTTCTTCTTACCCCCCTTTTTGCTCCATCAATTGTGTTATTTGCTTAGTTTATTTTTGATATGATTGTTCAACGTCAAATTGTCTTAACTTTATGTCATCACATCTATTATTTATTACCAATTTATTGTTATTAATAGGTAATTTCCTTTTATGGACTTTTGTGTACATCCATATTGCTATGCTTTCACATATGTTCATGTATTGGTTGAAAGCTATAAGCTTAAGACTTAAGGACAACTTGAAGACCATTTGCTCTTAAGTCTTAAACGCCATTATTCCCATTCAATTCGTCATTGGTTTCATTTTAGGCGTTTAGCCCACCTATCACTTTAACCGTAATATAACTTTTGACGTTGTATTTTTTGCATTTGTAGTATTTATACGTTAACATGCGCTGTCATTGGGAACACGATAACCTCTTTGAACGTCAATGTCATAGTCAAATGGATGCTTATTACTGTAAATTTGCCTAGATAAAAGCGTCTACTTATTATGTGAAAATGAGTGTGAAATTGGAAAACGTCATGCAAGTGGTGTCATTTATATGGTTTCTCTTTTAATGAACCAGAAAGGGAATCAAATGTTTGTTAACGCGTTGAGAAGTGAAATTAAATAAAGTGGAAATTTTTGTATATTTCCAAAGACAAGTAGTCAAACTTAAAAGCATCGACTTGCTTAAAAGCAGAGCTTTTAGTTCTGAGGCCAATTCAATACCAATTCGTAAGAAATGTGAACCGAATATGCGCCTCTTCACTTTTACGAAAGAGTTCAATGATCTATTCTAACAATGCTTAATTAGGAAAGATAAATAAATCGTATTATTTAGACGATTTAAAAAAATTACAATAATTTAGACTAAGTGGATCGATCTGAAAGTAAGTTCTGTTTGGTAATTAAAATTACTTTGTTAATGTTCCAAAAATGTTATTTTACCCATAAAATTACAAGAAAAAAACCATATAGAAAGTACAAACACTATCTTTTTTTTTTGACAAAAATTGGTACTTTGTTGTGGAAAAGCGCCAACATGTACTTTTCAAAACTTTGTCCACCATACCCATCTTTCTGGGAGCGTACGAATACTTTCATTTTTTGAGTCTATACAGGCATCGACCAGAAATTTTTTATTTCTTTAAATGATTCAGTCTTTGATTTCCTTATATGATGTGATCGTAACAAGTGATAATCTGAAGGAGTAATGTCTGATGAATGCGACAATTGATGTAGGACTTCCCAATCGAAGATTTCTTTCTTTGATTTTCACGGGGACTGCAACATGTGGTCGAGTAGTATATCGCAATACAATAATTTTGTCATGGCAGGTTGGCTCAAGCAAACAAAAACAAATTCTTTTGCATGAGATGGATGAGAGAGCTTACGTGCATTTCATTTTTAGGCTCACTCCGAATATCATATTTTGAGAAATATTTACCAGTCTTGTCAACTACTTGAAGCGTTCGTCGGACACATTTTACTTTTAGACTTACTCCGAGTGTCACAGCTTGAGAAGCATTTATCAAACTTGTCGATAACTCGGCAACTCAAAGTGTTTGTCACACATCGAGTTGATTGCCGCTCAAATGATGAGGGGCATTGAACCCACGATCATGCTAACAACAGGAACGTGTACTAACCATCGCGCCACCGTCGGTCACGCACGGCTTATCGATTGATAACGCAGTAATGGCTTTGTACTGTTGAGCAACTCATAATACACGATACAGAGTTGATCCCACCAAATACACAACATGATTTTTTTAGGTATGAATATTTGGCGTCGCTCTCAACGTTAAAGCAAGACAATGTGGTCTGTCTGGTTTTCTCTGTTTTGAGTTATCGTAGTAGATCCATTTTTCATCATCAGTAAATATACGATGTAAAAATGAAATGGAAGCAGCGTTTGAAAAGTGCAAAATCAACTTTCAATATTTCTTCTTTCCAGTTTTCTCCCTTTTGAATCATTCTCAACAATTTCAAAACTACGCGAAATTGCTTGTTAAATCACTCTTAATGTAACTTCAAAGCTATTCTTGCGTTTGATGTGAATCTTACTTCAATAGTGACTCCAATTCCGCTTTCGGCCTTTCGCTATGTTTTTTTGCCTTGGACGTAAAATTTACTGTTCTTATAATTTTAAAACTACTCACTGTAATTTTTGCGTCCATAAGCGTCCTCACCATATATTTCTACAAGCAGATTCTTTCAAATTAAAAAGTAAATCAAAAGTTCCTGTAAATGAGGCTTGTTGAGCACAAAACTCATTATTTTCACACAAAAAGAATATGTAAAGCTGATAAAACATCGCTAATTCATAGTTATGGCGTTGCTGTCTGTACAACATTAAAATATAACGTTTTACTTCTGACAATTTGAATCACAGATTACTGGTGTGGTCATTTTTTTATAAACCCGTGAACATTTATTGGTATTCCCAAAAAATAAATATTACTCATACGCTGTTTAGAAACAAATTGGTTTATTAAAAATAATTACATATTTGAATGGGACTCAAAATTGAATGCACAGAAACTTACTGAATATAAGAAGCTCCACCATATCCCATTCATTTAATATAATGGAATTTGTTTTTTTTTATATAACAAATGCACAAGCTTTGCTATTAACAATTAATATCCGTCATGTTAAAATTTAAACTCGTAAATTTTATTGCCAATAAAAAACTCTTCAAAAAATCTCTCACATACCATATTCATAGGATGCAGGAGATTTTATTTTTTGTTGTTGTTGTTTTCTCGTACATAAAAAACTCTTTCATTATCCTCTTTTGACACAATAAACAACTTTTATTATTCATACGTTAATGAATTGACATTTTAGCTTTTATCCTTAAAAACTTCATCTAAAAATCTTTTCCATTCGTTTTTTTTTTTAATATATTGCACGTGTTTTTTTTATTAATATTTCTGTTAATAATATTCCATACTAATAATGTTAGTATGTCAAAATCAACAAATTTTTAAAATTTCTCAATAAAAACCTCCTACAAAATTCACTCCAATGATCTCAAAGGAACTGGGGTTTTTTTACATGTTGCATGTATTTCTGACATTTCGTATTGAATTTCATATTTCATGGTTTTTGACTACTACAAATACATTCCAGATTAATATTACTCATACGTTGTGATTTGTGTCAAGACGTAATATTCATTTCATATTTATGTTGAATAAATATCAATCATACGCTTTTACCCGTTGTGTTTTAAACGTTACCGGCTTACTCTATTCATTGCTACTATGTTAAAGGGCATCGTAGTTGAAATAAATATAGAAGTTATATGACAAAACTGTCCAAAAAAGTGCTTATACCAACATCAACTTGGGCTATATATTAACCAGCAGAGAAAATCCAGTTAGTTGAATAAAAAATACCTTCGCCCAATATCCATTTACGTTAATGCAAATGTGTGTGGTGTTAAAACCATCGCGGTAAATATTTCGGTTCTTATCAAATATTCCTCTGAATGAATGTCCAATTAAAGAAACAAGTTATAGCTCGTTTTAGCTCTCCGCTGAGAAGCGATACGATGGATAAAACATTTTGCAGCCTGCCAATTGGAAATGACAGGAGAGAGATTAAAATGCATATAATCGATCAATTTGTAAAAAGAGTGTAAAAATGCAATCCATATTCGTTCCCAAATTCAACTTTAAGCTTGGCATCTACCAAATTTATTTGAATTCGGTGTAACTGAATAAAAGACGTCAACATGAAAAAATATTTGTTAAATTGATAATTCATAAAGGAGGTATCAGAAGCGGTGTGGTTCCTTGATCAATTTTTCGTAAATTTTGCCTAGCACAAAGAAATACAGCTAAGAAATCAGAGCATAATTCTGAAAAATTGCCTACTTTGTGTGGAAGATACCAGAAAGCACGTGGCAATGCATTCCATTTTTATTCACAGACAAAAGTTATCTAAACTCATGACGTATATCAAGCTTAACTGAATTCAGTGGAATTCAATAAATAATATGAGCCTAAAGATATATGACCTGAATCGGTCATATATATGAGAGTTGTAGAAGGAGCACATTAAGTAGATAGAACTTTTTAAGGTTTCTCCCAGGAAAACTTAAATTACTGCAGCCTACGAGTTCTGAACCACATTGAAAAAATTTAATTTTCATAAATTTATCTATTTTTGTGGGAAGTATCAAAAGAGTTGGGTCGAAATTTCCAAATTCCGTCTACAATTTGACAAAATAATATATTAATATTAATTTAAAAAATTTCATAGAGATTTACGATATTTATCGGGTACACCAGCCAGACAGTCTGCCAGTTAGCCAGATAGAAGCACATAGCACAATCGAGTTAAAAAGTTATCAAACACTTTCGAGAGATACTTGATACTTTAAACTTCTACTTCATTCTGAGCATTAAATTTTTTGCCATATCAAATGATATATACTTTCTGATGAAATTACAAAAAGAAAATTAAAAATCTAAATAAATATTACTCATACGCTAGTGGATAATAAATTGCCTCATTAATAGTAGTCACGTGTTTCAGTCCTTCCAAAAAATACAGTGCATGCAAATTCCCTGAATGTGGGAAGCTTTTCCATAGCCCATTCGCAGGAAATATGTTGGAAGAGGTTCTCTGTCTATATTCTTATATTTGTGAAATCTAACCGCAGATTGTTATTAGCCTATTTCGCCACAAATAAAAATTAATATCAATCATACGTAAATATTTATATTAAACCCGAAACTTTTAAATTTTAATGTTCAAAATCGCTCTCATAACATATTTATTTATGGATGTAAGAAAATTTGTGTTTTTCTGCTTTTATTATTGTTATTATTGTGTCTCTATTATTGTTAATAATATTCTCATTAATATGTTAAATTGGAAAACGTAATTGTTCAAAATTCTCCTATAAATAGACTGTTCGCATGACGGTAATTATACTACGTGTTGTGTAGATTTCATTCCTGTGCCAATAATAGAAATAACATAAATCAAATGCCAATATTTTAAACCAAAATGTTGATATACAAACTTGCATCGCATTTCAAAAGAAATGATTGTTTCTTACAATAGAGTGTGTGTTTGTGACGCTACAGGCCTTTTGGGCAATTGGTATTTTCGATCAATTGTTTAGATGGCACGTAGTTTATTAATAAAAGTCTGTTTTAGCAATGTTATTGTAGAGATGTTTGTGCCACAGAAATTAATTGAATATTGCTGTATTAATAATTATTACTCATAGACATTTTTATAGTTTTGATGATACACAAAAATAAAAAAACGATTTTCATTTCGTTGGAATCTGTAGACTTTATACTATCAAATTCCAAAATATTGTAAAAAATATTTATAACTAAAATATATTAATCAAATTTAAACAAAAAAATATAACAATTTAAAATAAACACTGTGCGATAGAGCCCTTCACCAAAAGTATTTTTGTGTTTCTGGATGATTTTACCTTTCTTTATTTTACTTTAAACAAAAAAAAAACAATGTGCCCGCTCTTTTTTTTTTTTTTTTTTTTTTTTTTTTTTGAAGAGAATGAGGTGAAGAATGTTCATACGAGTAGCATCGTTCATGGTTGAAAATTCTCGAATACAGCAATCTGCACTCGAATACTTTTAAAATAAGATATTAATCAGACTGAAAGCAACACCGAAGTGGGAAGATATATACAAATTAGAAAAACTCCCATATCTCG
>JAHXMU010036695.1:0-50047 GCA_019455685.1 Philornis downsi
TACTGGGTATCAGTGAGGAACAATGTCGAAGAAGAAATTCCCAGCCCATCCTTAAACGATTCCGCAGTCGAGAAAATTCCTACAGTTCCAAACGAAGGCAATCCCATCAATTCTACTCAACTTCTCCCCCGCGCAAACATTCGCACCACTATAACATCTATCCGCAAGATTCCTTTTGGAAATTGGAAGGTAAAGCTCCCAAGCAATCTAGCAAAATGCAATCTAAAATTGATGCCGTTGGCCGCGTAACCGGCGAATGGGGCAAATGGCAATTGCGAACGGTGCTACTGATCTTCTTGTGTAAAATTCCCTCCTCATGGTTTATGGCCTGCATCATATTTACGGCACCAGCACCCCGACACGGAGAATTCTTTTGCAAACCCCCACCCACGATAGGAGCTAAGAATCAAACGGCCTGGATAAAAGTTTCACATCCGCAAAAAGAGGAAGCTGAAGATCAAGAATTCTCTATAGATTTTTGTAATGTGTATAAAGATGCTCAAGAACATGCCCATCTTTACTATAACTATGCGAGACCCGAAGATGAACCGAAAGTTTGGATGGAACCAGAATCAATAAAGTCAGATGTCATACCCTGTACTGAGTTCCAGCATGAGGCAGACTATCATTCAGTGATAACACAATATGATTTAGTGTGTTCGCGAGATATTCTGGTGTCGGTGACTCAGTTCTTTCATTTGTTTGGGGTGCTGACGGGAGGAATACTGGCGAACCATCTGCTGAAATAGTAAGTAAAGTGTAATTGGAATTTGTAGATCTATTCTTTGCAAGCAGGCTAAGGGGTTAATGAAGTCTGAAATTAAAAAAAGTTAAAGAACTTGAAATTTAAAATGAGCAATTGTTTAAATGATAACGCGTTATTTGAATATTACATGCGCGATTTTAATTTTCTAGATAAATTTTAATACAACCAATACACGATGTGTTTAAATAAGGTGAATTTTCACATTTCGCGGGCTATGTATATTCGACTTTCGATTGTTATTTAGTTTTTTATGTTAGTACACTCATCTCGAAGATATGTTGACGGTTTTATCCATATTGGATGTTTAGTTTGTTTGTGAGAGGCATAAATAAGACAAGTTTTTTGCGCGTTCGGCGATTTTCTGCTATCAAAAGAAAATGGATCAAAAAAGTTGCATCAAATTTCGTATAAAAAAATGGAATTACGTGCTCAAAACACTTGAAATGTTGACAGTGGCATACGGTGATAGTACTCTGAGTAAAAAAAAATGTTTACGAGTACAGGTGGTACAGGCTTTTCACAGAACGTCAAGAAGATGTGAATAATCAACAACCGACGAAAATGTTTAGAAAGTGAAGAAAATTGTCCCAAGATTGAAGAGACCCATGAAAAGACTTGTCTTATTTATGTCTCTTACAAACAAACTAAACATGCTATATGGATAAAACCGTCAACATATCTTCGAGACGAATATACCAACATAAAAAACAAATAAAAATCGCGAAATTTGAAAATTCACCTTGTTTTTTGAACACACCTCGTATACCGAAATCTTCGTATCAGACTGTGTCATCCTAAGATGACGTATAATCTTCAAAGGAATGAGAAACTTTACAGTCGAAGACAGCTCTTTTTCTGTGTACGAGTATTCTGTAGGATTTGTAATTGTGTGAATATCTCGGAAGTTGTAGATTTACTAAGTCTAAAGTAAAATCATAAACGTACTCAATTGCATTTGTAAATCTTTGGACGATGGCTTTAAAGATGCAGTTGGAATTTTTTATGATTTTTCCAAAGCTTTTGATCTCATTGATCACGACATTTTAATTCAAAAATTGAAATATTTTGGAGTTTGTGAGAAAGAGCTGTCACTTATCGCAAATTATTTGCATAACCGAAGGCAGTATGTCAGCTTAGGTGATCATAAAAGTGACTTGGCTCATGCTGAATATGGTGTGCCACAAGGTAGGGTTCTTGAATATTTATAAATGACACAATGAACCTTGGGTTAACAGGCAAGCTATTCATATATGCTGACGATAAATGTCTGATTTATCCCTACTGCTTTGAAACTGTAGTTGAAGCTTATATAAATAGTGTCCCAACAAGAACGCAAGATTTAAATGACTGATGCAGCAATTGAATTGTTTCTCTCTGGCGCCGTCTTGTTGAAACCACATGCTCTCCACATTCATTTCTTCAATTCTAGGCACGAAAAGACTGGTTATCATTTCACGATACCAAACACCATTGACTGTTTTCGCTTGAAATGCCTCATTTTCATAAAAAAAAAGTCCAATGATTCCTCCAGCCCAAAATCCACACCACACAGTGACACGTTGAGGATGCATTTGCTTCTCAGTGAATCACTCTAGGATTTTCCTCACCCCAAATGCGACAATTCTGCCTATTGACGAAGCCATCAAGATGGAAATGGGCCTCGTCACTTAAGATGATATTATCGACAAAATCAGCATTTTCATGTTGTCTCTCCAATACCCAATTATCGATCTCCCTTCGCTGTCCATGCTCAGCTGGCTTCAATTCCTGAGCCAATTTAATTTGGTATGCATGAAGATGCAAATCTTTCGTCAAAATTTGCTGCATAGTGGATTTGGAGACAACAATTTGCTGAGCTCGGTGTCGAATTGAGGTGGATGGAGCTTGAGCGACATCCTCACGTACAGCTGCGACATTTTCGGTCGATCAACCTGATCGAAGGCGCGTTGTTGTCTTTACATCTCTAACAGATCCAGTTTTGGCAAATTTATCCATTAATCTCTTTACAGTTGACTCTTTTGGAGCATTATTGAGACCCCAAATTGATCGCAATTTGCGAACTGTAGCCGCAAAACTTTCACCATTTTGGTAAAACAATTTCACAATGAGAATGCGTTGTTCATTCGTGTAGCGCTCCATTTTTACTAACCTCGTGCCTTCTACTAGCAAGCAATAACAATTGTTCAAATGTCAAACAATGACACTTCGAATGGCGCCAAATTTAAATCTTGTGTTCTTGTTGGGACACCCTTTAAAACGTGATTTCGCTCTCATATCAGAATTTGTACGAATAAATGAATTATTTTTAAACCCTGATAAAACTAATCTTATACGTTTAGGCCATATAATGTTCACAGCAGGAACTTAGTTGTCCTTGTCGGTGGTAAAGTAATCGGAGAAGTCAATACTATAAAACACTTAGGCCTATACCTTTAAAGTAACCTTTCTTGGGATCGTCACATTCAACACTTGAAAACGAAGTCAGCGCAAGCTCTCGGATTGTTATATAAATTGAAGAATAAATTTGAAATACTAGAAATACTAGATTATTGGTGTATAAGGCGTTGATCCAAAGCAACCTCAATTACTTGGCTGTTGTATACGGATATAGGAAAAATTAGAGAATTAAAATCTTTGCAAAGGGTTCAGTCAAAGGCATTGAAAATAGTTGCAAATCATCCTATGACATTTTGGACTGTTTCCTTATATAAAGATGTTTTTTCGACGTTTTTGCCAATATGCGGAATCTACAAACTACAGCTTTTATTATACGTTTTCAAATGCCTTCAAAGTATAGGCCATCATCATACTATAAAGAAGAAAATAAAAAAGAAAAAACAAGAAATATTAGCAATCCAAGCGTAATAAGATGTTTGTTTGAAACCACGAAACAATGAATACAATTTTCAGGAAGTCAAGAATTTAATCATTTACCTCCTTGTTTAAAGGCTGGAACGAGGATTTCTTCGTTTAAAACTTTGCTTAAAACTTATTTGTCACACAACGTAAAAGAACTTCTGATTTAGAAAATGAATTGAGAAGTAATTTCCATTCTAAATATACCTATATATGTTGTTTTTTCGTTTTTCTCTTTCATCTTAAAATATTGTAAATAATATAATATTATAATAATATAATATAACACATGACGGCTATCATAACCAAGGTATTACAGTTACGCTGACAAATCTTCAATACTTTATTAAGGTTTAGTTCACTTGTGAACATACCATTGTTTATATTTGAGTTTAGTTTCAACAATAGTACAATTACTATGCGATAGATGGCACGGCATCATTTCAGAGCAAACGACTTTTTGTTCTTAAAAATTCGAACATCAACAGGTATTGGGAAATAAATGAAATTATCAAATAGGAAACAAAATTTGATTATATTTATATTTAGTGTTAAAATAACTGCACGTCCGCAGTTTTATGAGTAACATCCAAGATTTTATTAAAGTTCCGACGACGTGCCGGTAAGTTTTCGTTTACATTTGGGGGTTAGTTTCAAAAATAGTACAAAGAATGTACGATAGGTGACTCGAGAGTCATTTTATTTTTTTTTCTCTTTTTTCTCTTTCATCTTAAAATATTGTAAATAATACATATAATATTTATAATAATATAAAGTCTACCAGACGCTTAGGCTTTAAACTAATACTAATTTGTTTTGGTTTAAATTATTAAAATATTGTGTTATAACTATTAATATTCAAAGCAATAAAGAAAAAAAAAGTAAATAAGATCCATATCACACTTGACACGACCTTATAAGCAAAGGTTAAAAGACTAATATTGTAACAGTTGATACTTGGACCGCAGAATATGCAGGACAAAAGACAATTGGATTCCAATCGTCGTTTAGGCTTTCTTTGTTTCCATATCTAAATAATGTATACTCTAGATTGCAAATTAGATTCACTCCTTAGACAATCCCATGGCCATCTGAGCTTATCCTAACCTATGACAAATCGTGGCAAATTGCCCTCTGCATTAAATATTTTACCAATAAAACTGTAGATTGTAATCGCTATATTTTTCTTCTTCATCTTTTAGTTTCAGTCCACGGCATGTTATGTTATTCGGAATGGTCACACAAATTTTATGTGGCAATCTGACGGGTCATGTATCATCCTACGAGCTTCATGTCTTCTTCCGATGTCTCTCAGCTGTTTGTTGTGCCCAGATGTATACAGCAGGTGGTATGATAAGTGAGTATAATGGCAACGAAAAATTTATTAAGCAAGTAATTAAAATGTGCTATAAACATCTTCCTACAGTGGCTGACATAACGGGGGGCACATACAAGACATGCGTCTCAACGCTTTTCGAACAATTTTGGTCAATAGGTGTTATACTTTTACCTGGTGTAGCCAGTTTCTTCTCCAGCTGGACTCATCTGTATATGGCCATCTCATGGCCGACTGTGATATTAATTTACTTATGGAGGTAAGCGAAAGAAAGGAAAGGAAATGAAAATACTTATAATTACATAATATAAAATTGTATTAACTTCAGATGGATTCCCGACTCTCCCCGTTGGATGGTAAATCAAGGTAGAGTTTTGGAAGCTAAGGCAATTTTAATAGAGGTAATTTGTATTCGAAAATATGACAATTTAAATTTTTGTAATTTTTGAAAATTACTCTTTCTCCCCCAGTGTGCCGATTACAATGGCACACGTCATAGTCTTCCCCACGACATCGATCAACAATTGGAGCTGCAAGCTCAAACCGCTATCGATGCCCCACCACCGCCTAGCTGGTGGGCCTTATGGAAGGGCGAGAAGGCTGTACGTCACATGATATGCGTTCACCTTGCTTGGGCCATCTACATCGTTGTCTACTATGGCATGTTGCTGAACATTCGTTCGTTTAGCCGCGAACATTTACAAATTAATACTGTGATAGCCGGTCTTTCAGAAATTATCGGTACATTTATTGGTCTCTTTCTCATATTGAAAACTACCCGCAAATGGTTATTGACCGGACTATTCAATGTCGTGGCAGGCTGTATAGCGTACATGGGTTGGCTGGTACCACATGATAGTAAGTATGCCGAATAAAGAAAACAATTTACATAGTCTATAGTTTTACAGCCTTAATATCGATATCATTAACTATAAAGAAAATTTCACTACGAGATATGTATGATAACAATAAATCTAGAATTAAGAATCTAGTATATCCAATCTTTCGTAAATACTATTCACTTCATATGCATTTACAGTGATTCAGAGTAGACGACTTTTTGTTCTTACAAAGTTTGAACATCAAGTAGTTTTAGGGAATAAATGAAATTATCAAATAGGAAACAAAATTTGTCGATTTTTCTAATTAGAGTTAAAATATTAGGCATCTGTATTTAAACTCGAACTGAACGTCCGCAGTTTTATGAGTAACATCCAAGACTTCATTAAATTTCCGATGATGTGCCGGGAAGTTATCGTTTATACCTGAAGGTTAGTTTCAAGAATAGTACAATAATCTATGATACATGAGTCGAGAGTCATTTCATTAAATTAGAATTAAATGAGAGCAATGAATAAAATACGAAAATAGAAAGCGGAAAGTTAGAATCTGGATTACCAAATAAATGACAGAAATATTTTTTATCATGGCAAGAAAAGGAGAAGAAATCGAAGATGCATTTATAAGTATCTGGAGGAAACACATGACGGCTACCATATCCGTGGTATTACAGTTACGCTGACAAATTTTCAATACTTTATTAAAGTTTAGCTAACTTGTGAACATGCCATTGTTTATATTTGAGTTTAGTTTCAACAATAGTACAATTACTATACGATAAATGGCACGACATCATTTCAGAGCAAACAACTTTCTGTTCTTAAAAATTCGAACATTAAGAGGTATTGGGAAATAAATTAAATTATCAAATAGGAAACAAAATTGAATAATATTTATATTTAGTGTTAAAATAACTGCACATCCTCAGTTTTATGAGTAACATAAACTTTATTAAAGTTCCGACGACCTGCCGGTAAGTTTTCGTTTACATTTGGGGATTAATTTCAAGAATAGTACAAAAAATGTACGATAGGTGACGTGAGAGTCATTTTATTGAATATGAATTAAATGAGAGCAATGAATAAAACACGAAAGTAGGAAAGAGAAATTAAGAATCTGAATTACCAAATAAATGACAGAAATATTTAGCATTATGGCAAAAGAAGAAGAAGGAACCAAAGATACAGTTATAAACGCCTGGAGGAATTACATGACGGCTACCAAAGCCATGGCATTATAATTGCGCTTGGAGATTTCCAGTATTTTATTAAGGTTTAGTTAACTTGTGCAATTGTTTACATTTGAGTTTAAGTTCAACAATAGCGCAATTACAATACGATAGGTGTCGCAGCGGTCATTTCGCTAAACAAGATTTTAATAACAGTAATCTATAAAAGAGCCAAACATTTTCAGACTCAACAGCAATTATGCTTCTATCCAATAGACGATCTTAAGAAAATAAAAGACTAACATCCCGCTTATCCAAAAAAATCAGTGAAGAAGATAGGAATACATTCCGGCAAACAAATGTTATCTTATACTATAGACCGAGATAAGTAGGTAGCAACACTTTTAGACACCTTGTATAGATGTCAGACATTGCGACTGAAATAAATTGGATCATGCTGAATTGTGAGAGGGGAAAATGGAGGAAACACGCGGCCACCACCATGACTGTGATATTAGATATGCGCTGAGAGATTTCCAAGGCTTATTAAGAATATGGTTGACTTATCGACAAGTTGTTGCTTATATTTGGGTTTACTTTCAAGAATAGTACAATTAATACGCAATAGTTAGCGTAGACGTAATTTTATTAAACATGATTTATGTAAAAGCAATAAATGCAAATGCAACAGGAAACATATTCCCATATAATGGCGTTAAAATCCGTCGTTATATAGTTCACGCGTTAATGTTAGACATTCAGAAAATATAAGCCGATCATTGCTGTTATCCAACAATTTTCATGAAGTGGATAGGAACACATTCAGATAAATAAATGTTGTCTTATATACTACAACGGTTCTCAACATAATGACGTTGGATAAAAATCGTAGGCATCTGAAGTTATGGACACCCTGCGTAGAGAGTTGATACTGTAAGTGAAAGAATGGGCACGATCTGCTTCCAGACCAAATATTTTTATCATTCGGTTTTCTGAGAATTAAAGGCGAAGAATTCAACGATACATTTTATGAGTGCCTGAATAAGGCAGGCAGGCAGACTAAGATATCAGAATTTCGCTGGCTGACTTCCAGGAATAGCGGGGAGCTTTTTCCGACCCCTGTAATTCCCAGAGCTCACTCTTTAACTTTCACAAGCATCTTCAACGAATGTTCCTTCCATCGCCACATGGTGGTTTTCAAATTAAGCCTCCTAATATTACCTATGGATATTCGACACACGAAGATATCATCATCCTTTCCTCAATGATGTTTTTTCCGTTCAATTTCTGAGCTATCACATGGATGTAAAAGATCTGTTCCAAAATCTGTTAAGATATCTTCCTTTCAAATTTAACAACATGGCCATCGTCTTGGTTACTTTCTGCTGTCAATAAGAAGCCAAGGGAGGGAGTTCCTTCTTGCGAAGTAGCCTTCATTTCTAGTCTCTCTCACGAGATTACATCGCATTACAGAATTGATAGGATATTTATAAAGTATCAATATTTTCTACCAAGTCGACAAATTAAAAGGAAGTATGACTGACTAATTAGCACGCATTCCTTACAACAGCGACGAATAGCTTCACTCGACTTCGGTAAGAAAGTCATCCTAACGTTCCTCTGTTTCTCTGGGGCTGTGTTTGACCCAAGGCAAACTTTGCAAATATCTAAACGTTTACGAATAAACTTGTGTTCGAAGCCATTCAACATGATTGAAATTAGCCATCATTATCGGAGAACATAAAGAGTTCAGGATGGAATGAAATCTCTTTCTAAAACATTCGCCACTACCACCAGATCTTTAAAAGATGCCGCATTGCTAGCTGTCTTCAGATTATATGCTCCTATACAGCCAGAGAATTAGATTTGCATTTAATACCCCAGCGTTTCGGCAACCAAATCATTGCTAACTCTAAGACTTTTCTATTTTAAGGCATTGTCGGGCAGCCCCATTAACACTATTTGGAGCTAGTGATGTTGATCTTTAGATCTCCTTTATATCACCCTTATACCAATCCACATTATGCCCTGTTCTATAGAATAACTTGTGGGATAGATTTTTGGCAAATTTCACAGCACACTTGGCTGATCAGTCCACCATATCAGTGGTGATATGATAATCTAAAATATGAAAGGACGAAAGTTATTGTTGTGACAGTTACTCTACTTATTTTCTTGTGTCAGTTACTTTTTTGAACTTGCCTTTCCGTTCAGGAAAAGTATCTTTTATAGACGTCAACTTCCCTAGATATGGTTTAAGTGTCACCGATAGTTTTAAGAGTAGTGCTTTTAAAGTACTATAGGTGGCGCAGGAGTTGGTTAGAAAGAAAACAGACTTTTATGATTTACTGAAGAATAAACCGCATTTTTCATCTTTTAAGCCTACCGTTTTCATACATTTATTGATATAATTATTTCTTTTAAATAGTGTAACTTAAATTTTTTTCCTTTTATTTCTGTTTTTCTTCTTTAACCAGTTCCAATTGATGGTCGTGTCGCCCTGCTCATGTTATCGGCAATGATCTCCAAGATAGCCATATCTTGCACGCTGGCTATTTTAACCACCTGCACCGTCGAATTAGTAACCAATGAGAAAAAGAAAATGTGCGCCTTCTCCACCATCTGTTGGGCCCGTCTCTGGCTGTTGACTGGTCCATTTGTTGGAGCCACCATCGTCTTTGGCCAGTTGGTGCCACAGACAGCTTTTGCCTCTCTCGCCATAGTCGGAGGCTTCTTTACCGCCTTCATCTCTAGTCCTCGTACTATACCCAAGAAGAAGTCATCACAAGCAACGAATAATATGGCCGCCGCTACGCAAATGACATCGGCCGATGGTGGCATCGACAACAAGGCCTTCTCCAAGGGACCCATATTTAGTACAATTAGCACGAAATTCAATTCAAATTCTCAATCGAATCTACCTCCACAATTGATGCCTGGCATTTGGACGACCAAAAATCATGAAGACACAAATGCCGCACCATCACCTGCATGATTGAAGAATCCAAAAGAGTCGGCGATAAATAGTTTATCGTCGTCCAACATTAAGCAATCACAAATTATTAGGTATTAGCTAAGAAATAAGGGAAACAATGTTGACAGCCAGAGAGAGAGAGAGAGAGACCGAGGTACTAGGCAAATAGGACAAAACAAAAATATTCCTTAGGAATATTCTGTAGGTTATGAAATGAAAGGAATAGAATGAAGAAGCAGAAAACGAAAAATATATTGATTATTTTAATATGAAACATAAAAGTGGGAAGAAGAAATTGTATGTAAATTATTAGAAGTATTTACTTAAATGCACCCTATCCCTGTTTAAATTCCTTCCTTTAAATAAGTTGTGCTGAAGCGGGGCACACGCTACTTCAGCCTTGAAGTCAAAAGCAAAAATAACTAATATATATGATAGCTTGAGCTGAAACAAATGTAACATTATTTTAGATAAAACTTACATTTTTATTGTGCTTATTTTGTGCTATATTTTTTAAATCAGTTTACTTGTTGTGTGCCCCGCCTACATAGATGCCAACAATTATCTTGAATATATTTATATGAAAACTATTGAACTTTTTTTTTAGATTAAGAAATTCATAAGGGAACGATTATTAAGAGAAAATATTACATCACAGAGAAATGCCTCAATAGGCCCAATTATGGAACAATAAGAAGCCTTTAGAAAAATTCGGGTTCGTTTCGGATTTGATATGGAAAATGGATTTAACTACATTAGAAATTTATGTCCGATTTGAAACATCCACTCAAATACGAATACTTTTTTACCTGATACCAAACTATAAACATATATTGATTTCATTACTTTATCAAAACATGATCAAACAGATATTTCGATTCGAGAACATAAAACCAACGTTTTTTTTCACAACCTATGAAACATTTCGCCTATGCAAAGAATTAAAAAGTTTCAAATAAATGTAAAATTTCGTTCAATAATTTACGATAGCAGGCTCACAGAAATTTTTACACCCTATTAAACGTTTTGTCTGTTCATTAGAAATTAAAAAAAGTAAAAAGTTTCAAAAGAATATATAATATCGTTCAACAATTCTCGTTAACAGGCTCTCAGAAATTCAATCAAAATTCGAAAGAATTGAAAATTTTCAAATTCAAATAGAATGTGTCCAATAATTTACGGTGCCAGACTCTCAGAAATTTTCACAGTTTATTATTAATCGTTTTGTCTGTTTATACGAAATTCAAAAGAATTAAAAAGTTTCAGATGAATGTAAATTTAATAATTTACAATAACAGACTTTCAGAAATTCTCACAGCCTGTTAAACATTTTGCCTGTTCATTCAAAATTCAAAAGATTTAACAAATTTTAAATGAATATGAAATGTCGTCCAATAATTTACGATATCAGGCTCTCAGCAATTTTTAGAGCCTATTAAACATTTTGCCTGTTCATTCAAAAGTCAAAACAATTGACAAATTTTAAATTAAAATAACATGGTGTCCAATAATTTACGGTACCAGGCTCTCAGCAATTTTCACAAATGTTTTGTTTGTTCGTTCAAAATTCAAATGAATTGAAAATTTTTATATGAAATACAAACAAAACGTTTCATAAACCAAATTAGAATCAAAATTGTTTCTCAATTTGTTTCGAATGCATGAATTAAAATCGAAATTGTTTGTTGTTCAGTGTTGGTTGTATAAAACAAAATTCAATACAATTTTGATTCGATTATGGGAATCAGGATCAAAACAGTATTGATTCAATTGTCGGAATCAGAATCAAAACTGTTTATAAATTTTATTTGGATATCAAATGCTATCTGTTCCGGAGAACAACGATTTATAAAAGGTCTCGTCGTATTCTTATTAACATCAATTGAAAGATTTCCAGTAAGAGCTAAAGTATGTTTCTATTGAAAGTTATGTTTGACCTTGCGAAATTTGTTAAAAATCGTATTATTCTTATTTGAGCAATGGGAAAACTACACAAAAACGTGACATTCAATCACTGACAATGTAGGACAATCCTACGTGAATACGATGAGAAAAGGGACGAATTGAAAAGCGTTTTTAGAACGCAATACGAAATTTTTGTTACGCTCAATTGTATTTCTAGTTGTATCTAACTATTTCGTAGTATTTAATTCCCGTACCAGTTCCTTTAAGGTGACCATCGCAAAAATATGCTGAATTTTGATTTGTTAATTATGTTTGCATCGTATGTGTCGATTCGAACTCGATTAATTCGATATGAACTCGTTCAGTTAGATTCAAAATGATTTATATCGGTTCAAAATCATTCATTCAAGCATGAGCTTCACGAATGTACATTCCATTTCGACTGTTATGGATGGGCATCTTAAAACAAAAAACGAGCACTGAATTTTTACATGAGTTCCTCACAACTATATCTTTAGTGAACGTGTTCGAATTGAGCCAGTTCACTAGTCCTTGAGCATAAACGATAATGACACACTTCTACATTTCATTTGTGTGTATAGACAGACTTTTGTTGGATCCAACTGGTACTTTAGTTCTGAAACTTGTACAATTAAAAATACGGCAGATAATATTCATAACACTTGAAAGAAGACGATGTTTTTCTGGAACGTGTATGGGCGTCCTAACTGAACAATAACTTCTGTGAACTTCACTACTCTATCTGATTTTAAATGGATAATCAAAAAAATTCTTTGAATTCGTTAAAAAAGCAAAGAGTAGAACAACTATGATATTCAATAATATTCTATCCTTCTCCCAATTGAATTTTTGTCGCGTTCGTCTCGTTAGATTCAGTACCAAATTTTCCATCATTCACACAAATATGATTTTTCTTTAAGCTGGCGTGGTAGTAATTTCCCAGTTCTCGAACTCTAAAATAGTCGACAATATTCTTTTCTTTGCTGACTTGAAATTTTGTCTCATTAGTTCCGATAACAACTATTTATCATTCGCGCAAATACTCTTAGAACTAGAAACTAGGAACTAGGAACTAGTTTAAAAATACCTCAACTCTAGCGTGTCCACACTTGACTTGAGTCGAACTCATTCGTAATCATGTCTGGGTGCCTTAAAAGAGCTAGGTCAGGAACTAAAAACAAATACAAAAATCAGCGAAATCAAATACTTTACGGTCTATAAATGAGTTCAATCTAACTATAAGTTTTGTACTCCCTTTCTTAAAGTCAAGATCGAATGCCAATAATGTGTGCTGTGAATGAGAAATGAAAGAAGAATGAAAAGAAAATGTAATATTTCCATTGGTAATTCTAGTTAGAAACCTGATCGATCCTATTGAGACATTTCTCGCTAAAAGGTCGTAACAACTCTTACTAATTTTTTCCATATGAGAAAATGTTTTGATCAGGCATTATCGTAAACGTACATTCGAAGATTGCCCGCCGTCCAGAACAATGAAATACTGAGCCCAAAACTTAATTTAGGCAACAGCAAACCATTTAAAATGCATGGGAATTTGAGAATGAGCTTATTTCAGTTTACATTTAAGTCCTTTTCTCATTTGGAATTTATTGAAAAATTTCTTTAACCTACCGTCGTACATTTAATCAAAGTGTGTCTGTGTGTTGGATATATACTGCTTTTGCACTTATTCGTTTGTGATGAAACTTTAGCAGATTATTGTCAACATAACTGGTGTAGTTTTTGGAGTATTATTAATAATGAATGATATTAAATTTTAATAAATTTTAGCAAAGTAGCGAAGAAACAAAAGTGGTTTATAACAGAAAATGTTAACAAAGGACACTTGTCAACAATTTTCATAACAAACGCTCTATTACATAATTGAAGATTAAACACCAAATAAAGCTTTCCTTATTGAGGCAGCCAACAATTTTGCAACAAATGTCAAAATCCGCACATCAAACACATTAGATCGCTCAAATTCGGAAATATATTAAAGAAAGCTTAAATGATTTGTCTTTTACTCACACGAGAGAATATTTTATATCAATCATGGACGGCAGACAATTTAATAACGACTCCAAATTTGCAATCAAAATTAGGAGTCATCAAACTTCTCAAGTGCGTTTTCTAAGCCTGGTGTTCAACAATAACTTCCCCTTAGTTTTCATCTTAGGATAAAACAAAACTCTTTTCGTAAAACAATAATTGTAGTCATAATTTAGTTAACAAACAAGCCAATTCCTTAATAAAAATTTATTTAGTACTAATTAGAACGAAAAAAAAAAACGAAATATAAAAAAACAAAATCAAAATAGATTCAATTCGCAAGTAATTATGCTCAATTCTCACCCTAAAAAAGAAGCTTAAAAAGTTTTCCAAACATATAAATAATGAATAAAGTTTCTATTTAAAGGAAATTTATTACAAATAACGTAAAAAAAAACCTAAAAATTTTCCTCTTAAGAAGATAAGTTTTTATTTTAAAATTTCTTTTCAAAAATCCCTTAAATATTTTGCTAACAAACTTAAATACTAAGCTATTTCGATAAAACCTAATTTAGTTTCTGGACCAATTCAATATACAATCAATTGAATAATAATTAATTAATAATTCATTTTTTTAGGTTTCTTTTAGGTTATTTTTTTATGGAAATAGTTTTGAAATATTTTCAACATTTGTAGAAGGATTTTGTTTAACAGAGCCTTCTTCATTTCCTATTAGTCGTACGAATCGATATCAATTTGTTGTTCCTTATCTGTATTACCCTTATCTGTATTCTTGTTATTTTTTTTTTAATTCACGTTAGTCATCATTATTATTATTATTACACTTTTTATATAGTTTAGTTATTACAATCAATTAATTAATTAATACGAAACGTATTATAATTATTAATTTCTCCCGTTTCACTGATATCAATCAAGTTCAAACCAAAAAAAGACGCTCGTTTTTAATGAATATCTAATTTTACTTAGTAACTACAATGAAATTGTTATAAATAATAATAAAAGAGATTTAAAATTGTTATGTTTTTGCGAAAAACAATATTGTATTATTTGTTTTATTTCTTATACGAAATTTGTTGTCGTACAGGCAGCACAAATTTATATAGTTTCATAGAAACCTGTGCGAACTATTCGTTGCAGCGATAGTTTTGGAATGTTCTTAAATGGTATCGTTTATAATCCGCACATACGAAACAAAATTCAGATAGCTCTTATTTATTTTCAAATTCAAAATCTCCAACGTTTGCTGCCCACAGAGTTGTCTGGAGCTGAAAAGAATCATCAATTTGGCAGCACTGCTTCTGCCAATATTCTCATATAGCGCCACCTACTTGTGAAATGTGTCAATCTATCATTTTGACAAACGCGCAATTTACATTTTACTGTTGTCACCACTGTCTGGGGTTGTGCAAAAAACATCTCCCATTTGTTGTTTTTGTTTTAACATTCAAAAATAACTGCAGTGGTAAAGGTGGGATTATTTTTGTGTTTTCTTTGAAATATTCGCGAAAAAGTTCAACAACTGTGCAAGTATTGCAAATATTGTAGTGAATAAATCAATCTACTAATTGTGCAAGTGAGTTATAGAGATTGACAATTGGAAAAAGAACGAAAATCAAAGTGAAAAATTGCAATTCCTACAATGAGTTATTCCGCGGCAAATGAATTCAATTTAAGTGGTGGCATTTCGGCCTCAGTTGCTGCGACTGCCGCTGCTGCTGCGGCCAACACAAATCTCAAGTCTGACGAAGAAGACTTGTCGCCGGCTGTAAATTCTTCATACATAAATCGTTCCATACTCAAGGAGTTGAATTGTAATGAAAGCATCAATATGGTAAGTTAAATGAAGAATTATGGATAACGGCATATAATATGGCTCTAATTTCTGGTACAATAAAAGAGATGGTGATCTTTAAAAAGTGGAATGAAACTTAGGTCATCGACCACATTTTCTGATGCTTTTTTTTGTTGATCTCGAAATACACGAGGAGAGGAACGTATTTTGCGCTATGATAACAAGCATGGAAAATGTTCTTAAAGGCCGGAATTTAATTTCTGGAAATTTAAGGAATATGTATTTACAACTAACATGGACTGCTTGAAGATTGTTGCATGTTGTTCTAACATGGCCACGGTTTATCTTAAGATAAAAGGGGTTCTTTGAACATTCTTAGCTTAAACCCAGCCTTAAGAAATCTATCTGTGTACAGAATTTGCAATTGGAAAAAATGTGTTAACAAAACTTATCAAAATCGCTGAAAATGATTTCAACATATGCGGACATGGGCGCCCGAAAGTAGATTGTAATGCATCCCGGTTAGCCTGAAACCCGAAGATTTTTTCATGATGATTGTGATTATTTGACATGGAGTTCTTGCACCTAATAGTATTATAGAAAAAAAAATCAGAATTCCAAGACATCCCACGACTAATTTATTCTGCCCTTTTACACCATTTTAGCGCGCGCTTTTTGTGTTTTTTTGTCTTGTGCAGGCGCATTAATTTTCGATTTATTTTATATCGATCGATATTGTGAGATATCTTATTGGAAAGGGTTTGACTTCTTTTTATGCCAACTTCATAGCGTAAAAACCCCGTTTCTAATAAGCAAATATCAGTTACTTTTTCTAACTATGCGACGTTACCCACTTCAATGCTTGTTAGTACTGACGCTAAGGGAGTTCCGCCTCGATATTGTGAGATATCTTATTGAAAAGGGTTTGACTTCTTTTTATGCCAACTTCGTAGCGTAAAAACCCCGCTTCTAATAAGCAAATATCTGTCACTTTTTCTAACTATGCGACGTTACCCACTTCAAAGCTTGTTAGTACTGATGTAAAAGGAGTTCCGCCTCGATATTGTGACACATCTTATTGAAAAGTGTTTGACTCCTTATATCGGCTTTGTAGTGTAAAAAGTCATTTCTAATAAGCTAACATCGATTATTCTTCTAACTATGCGATGTTACCCGCTTTAAGGCTTTTAATTTTGGGCGCAAAGGGAACCCCGTCTGCAAAAATTTGCTTTACTTTAAGCTGCTTTTTACTTGCTTAAACTGCTACCAAAATTGGTGAAACTACAATTCTCGTGCACTTTTCATTTAGTTTATACTGTTTTACACCTCTTGACGAAAATATCGTTAGAAATGCTATTACAGGGATGTTATACCGAATAGCACGTCCAACAAAAGCGATGAAATAATAAGAGGTGAACTGAAAATCGTTACAAAAATAAGCCAATTTCATTATAGATCTTTTCAGGACATTATGGAATATGTGATATGCCGTATCGGTCAAAAGGACTTTTGTATTACATGATGAATTACAAAGAAATTAATAAATAGAATAAATTGACTTCAACAAAAAAAATTTCTATTCACTTTCCTCTACAAAGAAATTTTTCGTGTAGAGACAAAAGAAAAATTGACCAAATGTAAATCCGGATTTACAGTATTAACCTCAAACTAAAATCCTTTACCTTTATAAAAACCATAAGAATTCTGCAAAAAGGAATGCATTTTGCACAAGTTTTTCGTCGTTTTGCATTATTGAATTCAAAAAGAATTAATGCATTGGATACTTGAGGCTACTACAGAGCTATTCGAGGTAAACTTTGCAGATATATTCCGTTGATTCTAAACGGAATTAAAGTTCTGCTAATAATAATGGTTTTGTTTTTAACGAATTCTGTTCACCCGACAGGCGAATCGCTCCATTTATTTGTCAATGTATTTTGAATTTCCATATTAAATTATGCTAAGTTTGAAGACAATTGAATTCGCATTTACTATTTTTCTCACCCAATTCCCTTTTTAAATGTTAAAAGAGAAATGTTGTTCTAAATTTTACCTGCTTTTCTTCTTATATCTAAATTTTAAGTAATTCTTGTACAAACAACAGTATACTTCTGAAATAGAAGAACAAAATATGTGCTTCCATATTTACAGCGGTATTTAAAATAAACCGACCACTAAAAGCCCAATAGCTGCAAATAAAAGTCTGTTTATTTGTCTGTTGTTTGCCTGTCGTAACTTTTATTTTGAGCTAGCCATGACAAATGACAAATGCTTGGTCAGATTAGTCACAACATTTGAATTCAAACCAACCGACCACCAATAAAAAACCTTAAAAAATAAATGAAATAAATTCAAACCGCCACTTTACTCTGTGTTCTTACAAATTGCCCTCGTCTTTAGGTTCCTCAACACCATTCATTTTTGACCGGAAGAAAGTGAAATGGTTGCGACTAATATATTAACATTCAATTTATTTTCTATAATTCGTGAATGCTTAGTAGGTCACTCAGCACTGCTTGTTCATAACTTAATTACAATTTGCGTACTCCAAGTAATCGTAGCTGATGTCTTTTTTTCCTCAAAACAGTCATTCTGTCTACAAATAGTAATTGTTTAAATAAAAACAAAAACCCCACAGCTACAAGAGAGTAATTTTTTCTTTTTTTTTTACGCAAAAAGGCAAACATTAAATACAGAAGAAAAAGCTTATGAAGAGAGCTTCATTGCGCTGTTTTGCATTTGCCAGGCCATCTGTGGTTTCCACTGAGTTTTTTTTTTTTTTTGTTGGTTGGTCTTCCATTCAGTTCGTCTTTATCGGTTTTGTTTATTGACGTCCAGTCTGTCGATCATCATATTTAAATAGTACAACAAAATTTCAGTTGACGTTATTTAGGCGCTGCTTTTGTTTTTCGGGTTACAGAGTCAGTCAGCAAGAGAATGGGTGGATATTCTGTGTTGTGAATATATTCAGTTGGATTTGGATCTCTATAAGGTCCATACTGCAGTAAATTTCGTTCAAATTGTATTTACAAAAATTTGTGATTTTTGTTTGTTTGTTTTGTAGTTTTTTTTTTTTTTTTTTTTTGCAAACAAGAAAAAAAAAATTTACAAAATTTTGTAAAATAAGTCAAACGAAAAAGCAAAATGTATATAGAGAGTGAAAAAATATTAATAAGTTTATAAATCATTTTGCCTTGACTTATATTTTGTGCAATTGGAGAAAATGTGTGCAATTTGTGTTGATTTGAAATCAGTGTTTAATTATTAATATGTATTTTTAAATACGGCAAACAATTTTTCTATTGTGACCATTGTAACGATACGATTAAAGGAAATTTTGTACTCTCTAAGTTCCGTTTAAAGAGATTAACTGGAATTTCAGTTATGGGCAACTCTGGCGGTAAACAGAAGTCAAAGGAGGAAAAAGATAAGGGAAAGGTAATCAAATGTTTCAGTTACATGTATATTTAAATGTTATACTATTTTGGTAAAAATTAGTCGTGATATAAGTAAAACAATGCATTAATTTATATATACGCGACTGTTTATATATACACATACCAGTATGGTCAAAATAATAAGTACACCCTATATTTTTTTTTAAAGGCTCTAGACGAAAATTTGTTTAAATTAAAAGAAAAACGAATACTAATTTCTGTTATAACATTAGAAATAAAATAAATACTAAAACAATAACAAAAAACAAAAATTAAATTCAGTATTTTTCAAAAAGTAAGAAATTAATCAAAAAAAACATTTACATTTGGTGAAAAACAGCAAAAAAGTAAAC
This sequence comes from Philornis downsi, assembly GCA_019455685.1. Classification (NCBI taxonomy): domain Eukaryota; kingdom Metazoa; phylum Arthropoda; class Insecta; order Diptera; family Muscidae; genus Philornis; species Philornis downsi. The sequence goes on from JAHXMU010036695.1 coordinate 19,465, forward strand.
AAATAAACTAAATTGGCTGAGTTTCGTTAAGAGCCGATATATCCGCTTGATTTTCAATTATCTTCTTGACTCTTTTTGGCATGCTGGCAATAAACTTCCTGCAGGTTTCTACCGGTATATCATACCAACTTTTTTGAACAAAATGCCATAACTGATCCTTATTTTTAAGAACCTCTTTTCCAATTCTTTGTTTCAACTCTCCACAAACATTTTCGATTGGATTTAAGTCCGGTGATTGACTTGGCCAATCAAGAAGGGCAACATTATTATCTTGAAACCTATCCTTTACCAATTTAGAAGTATACTTTGGATCGTTATCCTGCTGGAATGTCCATCTAAGAGGTATACTTTCTACAGCATAGTTCAACATCGTATTTTCCAAGATATCTTTGCAGTGGAATCTGGTCATAGTGTCGATAATCGATGTATCGGACCGACACCATACCACGACAAACAACCCCAGACCATAATATTGCCGCGCCCGTGCTTGACCGTCTTCTTTGTAAAGCGAACAAGGAATTCCTTACCATTAGGGCATCGAACATTCCGGGCACAGTCGTTTTCAAATACATTAATTTTTCTTTCATCGCTCCACAAAATGTTTCGCCATTTTTTTCACCGTCTCCTCCGGACCAATTGGAATGACTGCTTGCAGACGCCAATCTAGCATTTAATATTTGCTATCTAAGCAAAGGAACTCTTCTGGCTATCCGTCCTGGTAAATGTGATTCTTGTAGCCTACGACGAACCGTTCGCGATGAAATTGCATTTCCAATTTCTGCTGAAATCGCTCTTGAAGACATAAACGGGTCCTTCTTCGCATGTGTTACAATACGGATATCTGTTGTTTTTGAAGTTTTTTTTTCTTGGTCTTCCGCGAGTTTCGACTCTTTAAAGCATTTTGTACAAGAAAATAGCTACCGATTCATAGTTTATGCTATATAACGAAGATTTTGGCAACTTTCTCTTAGTCTTGAAACAATTTTTCTCTCTTCCGGAGAACAGTGACTTTTTTAACCCATGGCTGATTTTTTGTACTATATATTTTGTTATGAATAAGGATAAACACCAGTAAAATAACTAGACTTTTCAAAAAGACTACAGCAGACTGCGAAAATGTTCAAAATTGAGCAATGTATTTATTATTTTGACCAAGTACTGAAATCACACCTGAACATAACTAGCTTATAATGAAAACAACGGAGAAGCACCAGATTTGTTTTTACTTTTAAAGGCATTACCGTATTAAAGTTATTTAAATAAAAAAAAATTGCTATGTTTACTTTCCGTTAAAGTAACTGAAATTAAACATAAAGCAAAAATAAGCAGGTATACTTATTTTTTCGAACATATGTGTATATATTTGTTTTACAAATTCTGTTCTTAACTGCGGGGTCTTCTGCGTAATTATCAATTATCAGAAATGATCGCCTTTGTAGAATGATGATGGCGTTTTAAAAATGTTTAAAAATACGAAATTTGTAGAGAATATTATAATTCCTTCAGCTGATGATCTTGACTTAAAGGAATTTGATACTAACCAATGTGATCGTAACCTCGGTATTATTTGTTTTTATATACCTCCAACAGGGAAGTTTCCGCTATACGATATATAGGGTGATTTTTTAAGATTTAAGTTTTCCAGGTTGGTAATGGCGTCCAAACGTCACCTGTCAAAGTGAAAAGTGTACAGTATATTCTGCCATTGCATCATGGAAAGACTAACAAACGAGCAACGATCGCAAATCGTTGATATTTATTATCAAAATTCGTGTTCTGCGACAAATGTGCATCGTTTGATACGACCATTTTATGATCGTGATATTCGACCTGCTGAATCAACAATTCGTGCTGTTATCTCCAAATTTACTTTGACATGACATCATCGACTCCCATGCGTAGAGTGCGTACCGAAGAAAATATTGCAGCCGTAGCGACCAGTGTTAATGACGATCGTGAAATGTCAATTCGTGGCCGTTCTCAGCGATTGGACATGTGTTACTCAACCACAAGGAACTTTCTTTTTGCCCCAATTGGCTGAGTTGAACTTGGTGAACGCTGCAATGTATATGTTAAGGGATGAATTTGGTGAGCAGATTATCTCTCGATTTGGTCTTGTGAGTTGGCCCCCAAGATCTTTGCGATTTAACGCCTCTTGATTATTTCTTGTGAGGCTATGTTAAGTTGAAGCCTTACAGGATAACATAACACGCGTTGTTCGTGGAATACAGGCAGAAATGTTCGAAAAAGTGACGACAAATTGGACCTTCCGAATGGACATTTTGAGACGAAGCCGGAGACATTTACACGAAATTATCTTTAATTTATCAATTCCAGTAAAAATTTTTATATATGATGCAAATTTGAGTGTTTTATTCGATTTTTAAAAAAACTACGATTAAAAAATCACCCTATACAAGACATTAATATTGAATATTGTTTGAACTTGAAGTGGATCAGTATAATAACGTGAACTACGTCCTGAAATTGCCTCTGGATATCGCCCACATTAGTGAATGTAACTGTTTGCGAAACAATTAGAAAATAGGAAATAAAACAAAAGCGAATTAAATTATTTCCTTTAAAGTAAAGGTGTAACTTTTATTTAGAATAATGTTACCTTTTCTTTGCGCAGAAGAAGATGGCTTGATCCAGCTGGGACGAAATCCGTATGGAGAGTGAATATTTTTCAATAGCCGTTACTCGTTAAAATCTGTTCATATTATTTGAGTGGAAAAGTAACCAAATATTGAACAGATTTTAACATAAAATTGATAGTTGCCAATCTATTGTTAATGGATTCCCAGAAAGGGAAATTTCAATGTACGAGTATCGTACAATTTTTGTTCGGAGACTCCCTCCCATCTTACTTTATATACCTACTTCTAAAGGAATGATAATGTCCTCGGCGCTAGAAGTGTAATAATTAAAAATGATGCAATTTGGTAAATTTTGATTTTTTTATTTTTTTTTTCTTTTTTTTATATACATATATATATTTAAAAACTTTAGTTTATTATAAAAATATTGCAAATTTTAAGCAAAATATGTTATTGCTAGACGTAGTCATCAAGAGCATGGAGTCTGTCAGGGAAGGCTTTACACGTTACACGATTGTAGCCTAATGGTAATATGTTCCATTCAGGGCGAAGAGCAGTTAGCGTGAACCGGTCTGGTCTAAACTTTCTTTTGATTTGCCCTCTAATCATACACGACTGTTTTGTTTATTTACAATCGCTGAATCTTAAACAATTTTCAATCAGAAAATATTAAATATTCCAACTCGCCACCAACGTGCAAGTTTTTTAACACCCTTGCCTTAAATCGTGCGCTTTTTGCATTTTATAAGCTATTGAACATCGCTGGAAAAAAGTGTGTAAAGCTAATAGGAGATTGTGTTGGAAAATAAAGAAAATCGTTCTTAACTTTTGTGTCTACTTTGTTTGTTTGGTTAGTTTTGGGACCGCCTTTGTATGATTATATTAAAATGCCTCCAAATCAAACACTATACAATACTGTGCCGAAATGTTGGATATAACCATGAGTCTGCTTGGATTGTCTTTAATATGCTTTCTGAAAATTCTATTTAAACGTACTCGTATTCCTATTTCTACACAAAATACATTTATTATGCTGATATATGGAGTATATCAAAATTGGCATGTGCAGCCAACAAGTCGTAAAGTTCCAAAACTTTTTTTTGGCAATTTGTTTTCCAAAACGCACAGCAGTAACAGATTTCACAAAAAAAAAAAAAAACATAAAATTGGAACATAAACAATGTACAATAAATATGAAAATATACTATATCATCATCAGGCCAGGGCCGTAGGCAAAATTTAAATTTCGAGGGTGAGTTGCAATGGTCTTATTTTTGTATTTTTTAGCTACATAACTTTGAGAAAAAAGAGGTCCTGGCTCTTCTGGACGCTGCCATTGGGATGATTGGGCTTTGGTTTCAATGTCATGGCCGTACACCCATGATTCGTCACCAGTTATAACCTTTTTGAGGAAATCTGGATCGTCGTTCACGACGTTCAACAGCTCCTAGCGATGTTTATGCGATGTTGTTTTTGCTCAAAATTTAGCAATTTTGGAACAATCTTCGCTGCCGCATGTTTCATTCCGTAAAAATTGCTTGGCATAAGCCGAACGATATGCCAACATCATCAGTAATCTCTCTAATAGTGATTCGACGATTATCCAAAATCATTTTCTTCACTGCTTCAATGTTTTCATCGGTTGTTGATCAATATATATATCAATATACAGCGCAGTTGTACCAGCTTAGGAAAGAAGAATTTTGACAATTCGTTTAAGCAAGCTCTTTAACATAACAAATATAAGAAAATTTTATTATGGTATTAAAAATATATCAGCCAACTGTTTTTCAGAATACAGATTCATAGGCAAAAAGAAAGGGCACGGCTTTCTCTATATAGGATACTAATATTCTGATCGAATATGCAGCTCAACTTTTGAAATTTTGTAAGGTTTAGAAAATTTCTGAATATGAATTTGGGGCGTCAAAAAATAGTGAAATTCTGTAAACAAATTCTTTTGTATCCCATGAATGAGTGTGGGAGAAATCCCCACATTCAGTGATGATCATTAATTTTTAGACTCAATCGAGGATTCAGAATCAGTTCCCCCACTCAAATAGTGATAGATGGTTGCATCAGTGTCTGAAGCCAGGATCAAAGGTATAGTAGTCATTAACAACTGCTAATAGAAAACGATCTCGAACCAAATTAGGAACCAAAACCATATTAAATAAATTCGTTAAATATGTGATGTCGAAATATGTGAGGTCTTTCGTTTTGTCGTACAAAAATGTAACTTGAGTTCTGCGAAAAAATAGAATTTATTTCATGTTCAGCTATATTTTTGTCCCAAATAAAAAAAAAAAACATACATAAGAACTAAGTTAAACTTAGTTCGAATTTTAGTTCCAACCTCTGAAGTATCAATAATAATTTTTACCATTTGGTTCAAAACCTATCATTTAAACAATGATGATGATGATGTATTCGCAGATGTTAAAACGTAAACAGTGACATCACCTGTTTAATTTGATTGTCAAATATCAGCTACCACGTTTGTAAAGGCGTCACAAAGATAAATATGCTATAGGGTTGGAATTGGAAGGCAACGCTTTTGTATTTGAGAAATAATCTTTTCATTTTAATGTTTTCAGTAAATGGTTTGCATATATTGTGAACATCTGATGAACGTGAGCTCGGCTTAATTTAAGAAAAGACGGAATAAGAATCGTTTAACAAACGTGCAATATAAGAGGGCTGTCCCAAGACTAGCTAATCTAACAAAAAAATGTTCTTTATTTTTTCAACATAACCTCTGCATTGTTGGCAAATCTTTTACCACCGAGCCATTTTTCAAGTTTGGAAATAGAAAATAGTCCGAGGAACCTAAATCTGGCGAATAAAGTGCTTGATGAAGCAATTCGAACTTTATTTCATTAATTTTGGCCATCGCAATAGTGGATGTTGGCAAATCTTTTACCACCGAGGCATTTTTCAAGTTTGGAAATAGAAAATAGTCCGAGGGACCTAAATCTGGCGAATAAAGTGCTTGATGAAGCAATTCGAACTTTATTTCATTAATTTTGGCCATCGCAATAGTGGATGTTGGCAAATCTTTTACCACCGAGCCATTTTTCAAGTTGGGAAATAAAAAATAGTCCGAGGGACCTAAATCTGGCGAATAAAGTGCTTGATGAACCAATTCGAACTTTATTTCATTAATTTTAACCATCGCAATAGTGGATGTGTGAACTGGAACATTGTCTTGATGAAACAGCACTTTCATTTCTGCCAAATGCGGCCTTTTTTCATAATGTCATCACCTAAACGCTGCAATAAATTATCGTAATATTTGCCGTTGACGGGGTTTCTTTTCCGGAAGATAATCAATAAAAATAGCCCCATGCGCATCTCAAAAAAATAGACACCATGATCTTGTCTGCATATGGAGCCATCTTCGCCTTCCTTCGACACAATTCTCCCATTCCAGTCTACTGCTTTAACTGTTCATTTGTATCAGGTGTAAAGTGGTAAATCCAGTCTCCTCCATGGTTATAAATCGACGCAAAAATTCGGCTTTATTTTGGTGGAACTTCGCCAAACTCTACTGCTCCACTGAAACATCAACATGATGCTGTTTCTGCTCTATTAAAAGCAAGCGCGGCGTCCATATTGTGCACAGTTTTCTCATCTTTAAATCTTCTTGCACCTTCAGCCGACGATCATCTAATGTCATTTTGTGGATTTTCTTAACCGTGTCTTTCGTGGATACCTCAATTGTTGTTGTGTTGTGTTCGTCTTGACAGCTCGTACGACCTTGTTTAAACTCTGATACCCAATATTTCACAGTCGTAGACGAAGGAGCATATCCCCCAAAGTAGAATTTAGCTCGGCTTTAATATTTGTTGGACTGAGACCTTTCAAATGGAAATATTGGATTACACAACGTTGGCCAATTTTTTCCATTTTTAAAAATTCACAAAATCAAAATTTCTCATACATATGTGAAATCATAATTTTCTGCTATTAGGATACACAAATATGTGTAACATTAGTATTGTAATCTTTACTAATGTACTCCTATTTGTTATCGAATTATGGAGTAGATATGTTGTTATATTGTCATTTAATCAAATCGGCCTTAAGGTTTAAAATTACAGTCCTGAATAAAAATTAATTACAGTAAATTAAAAATATATATACCATTTTTTTCGAATTTTTGTAGTTTTAGCTCTTTTCGAGAAATTTTGCCTTTGTTCGTTATCAAGTTTTGCCCACACAGGTTATTTTACATACTTTAAAGTAGTATTTGGATAACATTCATAAAATCTCAAAAATCGCATAATTCAACAACGTCGCTAAATAAAAATTCAGCTAAATATTTCATCACCCTAATATCTACACTTAAATTAGTCAATAGTGCCACACTTTATTGATGACACACTTTAAGCAACAACAAGCTGACAGCCCCCAGAGCTCCAAATCCCCCCTCTGCTACGGTCTTGTATATACCACACCATACCTCAAATTCACTTCATACGACGTACACGCATATGGACATTTATCGTAAATAATAATTTGATGGCATTCACCACCGCCTTCGTTCTTTTTGGTACCTCCATTCCCTCGCTATTTCACTTGACTGCTTGCGTATACGAGTATTCAAAAGAAAAGACAAAGATGTAACTGACGGTGTCGTTTGCCGCCGATTTCTTTTGTCTGATGCCTTTGGGATCACTTTACACAAGTTGCACGCACATTCTTTTCTTCAATTGCAGCATGGACAGGAAAGGGGGAGCAACATATTCACTTCCTACTGGGGGAATAAAAAAAAGTCATGTAGTTTCAGTTCCAAAAGAGGAATCAAGAGGAAGTCTAACGCAAAAATGAAGGAATTTCACAAAAAAAAAGAAAAGGAAACAAAAACATACTAAACCCATAACAACAAAAATGTTCCATGGCAGCTATAGGGCACCAAAGCGCTTTGCTTTGCATCCCATCGTCATCATTATCATCATCATCATCATTATCGTCTTCATCATGCGTACGAGCATTAAAGACAACATGACTAGTTGGGTACGTTGGATATGTTGGATGGTGTCGGATACACAATATAAATTTCATAAAAAAATCATAAACTATATTTAGATCCCTTTCCAATTGTTATTGTTGTTGTATGTTTTCCTTTTCCCAGTTTACAACGTTGTTTGTTTTTCTCTGTTTGTTGTTCGCGTGAGCGTTGTAGTAAAGTAAAGACATGTGTTTTGACTGCGTGTTTTTTTCCTGGATTGAAGAAGATTCTTTGCAAAGGAAAAAATCCCAGCTGCATGACCCCAACAAATGAAATTTGTTTTCTTTTCATTTCGAGGATTTGTCATCAGTCACTCTTGCTTCAGAAAATCGTGGGCGGTTGTGAGCCTTTCGGACTAAGATTTATAGTACGTAATAAAAAATTCATCACCAGTTTAGAGATAGCTGAGTTGATGATCATTTAGACCTATAGTTTTGGTCGATAGATGGCGCCAAAAGTTACTCGTGTTTTTCTATATAGATAACCGTACTCCTTGGCTCCAGTATAATTCAAGGTCGTAGCTTGGGGAAATTTTGAGTATTAATAGTAGTATGGGAAACATCTGTGTCAAATTTGACATCATAAATGTCATTATTATTTCAGGTTCGCTTGTTTTTGTACGGTACAAAATGTGATTTCGATTTTTCTATGTGTGATTTTGTCAAACCATGGAGTTGGCTTTAATCTTGGTTATGAAATGACCAAGATAACTTTTAGAATGATGCAGAAGGCCTTCGTTGAGCAGACTTTGTGGTAAAGAAATGTTTATAACTGTCACAAACAGCATAAACAAAGCTCAGAACGAGTTGAATACGAAGGTCACCTTTCACGGCCATTAATCACTACCATTTAAAATCATGTCCAACAAATCAGAAGATATTTGGCGTTCAAAAAACGTCGATTAATCGTCAGGGATGTTGCTGATGAGTTTGGAATTTCAATCGAATCATTTAAATTCATTTTAAAATATTTATTGAATCTCAAGCGTTTCAAATCTCAGTTGGCACCACAAATAATCAATTTTTTGAAAAGAAACATCGCGATAATATCTGTGAAAAGATGAGCTCTATCCACCAGCAAGTTGTAAAACAGGAGATGAAACTTGGAACTATGGTTATTATCCAGAAACTAATTGAAATCAATCGAGTGAATATCATGCTTAAGGTGAAGCAAGACCGAAGAGATCGCAACGAAGTCGCTCAAAAAAATTAAGATTACTCTGACAGTTTTTTTTTTACATTATTGTGTTATTGCTCATAAGTCCTACCGCCTGGCCAAACTATCAAAAAGGATCATGATTTGCGTATAATGCGTCATTCGCCTTTGCAATAACAGGCCGTATTTATGGGCAGACAACTCTTGGTCTTTTGTTCCACGATAATGCACCATCTCACACTGCGGGTCTTCGTAAGTTTTTCGCCAAAGATTCAACTAAGATGGCTTCACATGCAGTATATTCGCCTAATTCAACGGGAATCAATGCGAACTCTGTAGGCCATATCGAAAGTTGACTATTTGGAATATTCCGAGGATTGAAAACACGTTGACATACGAGTGTGACATAAGTGTGTTGTGTCATTCCCCCGGACACACACACTACGCATATTTAGACAACTAACTGAAGTGTAAAAAAATTAAAAACTGGTCTTGCACGCGGTAGTAAATGAACCCAGAGAAAATCGAGTCGTTTCCATCATAAGTATATCGTTGCATTAAAATATAGTGATCGGGTTAACTGTCATGATGTGCAAATGGGTCAAAATGATCCAGTGCAGGCAAAATTTTCGTTGGCAGGGTGACAATTTTGAGATCCCAAAGAGATCTGAAACGAAAAATTAGGAAAACTGAATCGCACAAAGTTATTTTCCATACAAGATATTTGTTATTCATTCAAAGCATACAACTTCTAAAATAATAAAAGTATGCCCGCCCACAAGTAATCTAGTCCAATCGTCAAAACATGTTTCTAATGCATTTTCCGAAAAGTCTTCTGTCCTCCCCCCTGTCTTTATGTCTTCTATCACAGTAGTAATTGCTATTCGGTGATATTTGTTGAGTTTTTGGTCAGATATTCGGTAAACTTATGAGACGGTATGTTATCGTGGTACAAAATCTATGCAGAATCTTTCTACAAATCTAGATTTTTTCGCAAACTTGTTCTCTCAAAAGCCGCATAATGCAATCACATCAGCTAAAATTGACTCATTCTGACAAGGCCTTCATGAAAAATTCAGGTCTTTCTTTAAAGAAAATTCAGATCTTGCGAAACTAGCGCCGGGTTTTATAAAGTTATATGAGTTCATTCGCGGAAAGCAAAAAGTTCAGTAGCTATCGCTGTCAAACTGAGATTATGATTTCAGCCCCATTTCGACACACACCGTAAGAATTTTACAATGTTTTCAGCGGTTCGTCATTAGAAATTTAATTTGCAATGCAAAATTTGTCACAAATTCTTTGTGTATTTTATAAAAATATCGCAAAACACACTTGGGATGATGAGATGATGAAATCGGATACTGCAAATATACTAACATTTTTCAATTGGCATTTTTATGCAAATGCCATCATTTGCGCGATAGAATTCACTAACACTATACACCTCAATTTTAGCGATTTTTCTTATTATTGCGATTTTTGTTAAATTTGTTGATGCTATGTGAAGGGCAGCGCCTGATATATTCTCCCGCTGGAGGTTAAAAATTGTAACCCATGAATTACTCATAAGTTACCCTTGGATTATCGGTAACTCATGAGTTGTCCCTGGTTTACCCATACATATATAGTCGAAAAAATAAGTACACGTGCTAATTTTTAATTTTAATTTAATTTTAGTTACTTTAACGGAAAGTAAATATGACAATTCTTTTTTATTTAAATAACTTTAATATGGTAATGCCTTTAAAAGTAATAACAAAACTGGGGCTTTCCCGTTGCTTTCACTGTGAGTTTTGTTCAGGTGTGATTTCAGTACTTGCGCAAAATAATAAATACATTGCTCAATTCTTAAGTATTGTCGCAATCTGCTGTAGTCTTTTTGGAAAGACTAGTTATTTTACTGGTGTTTGTCCTTATTCATAACAAAATATATAGTAAAAAAAATCAGCCAAAGTTGTCAAAGTCTTCGCTCTATAGCAGAAACTATGAATCGATCGCTATTTTTTGTCGTCAAAACTCGCGGAAAACCCAGAGTTCCTTTGCTTAGACAAAAAATTTAAAAGCTAGATTGGCGTTTGTTAGAAATCATTCCAGTTGGTCCGGAAACATTTTGTGGAGCGGTGAAACAAAAATTAATGCATTTGGAAACGACTGTGCCAGGAATGTTCGACGCCCTAAGGACAAGGAATTCCATATTCGCTTTACAAAGAAGACGGTCAAGCACGGGGGCGGCAATATTATGGTCTGTGGTTGTTTCTCGTGGTATGGTGACGGTCCGATACATCGAATTACCGACATTATAACCGGATTCCACTACAAAGATATTTTGAAAAATTCGATGCTGAACTATGCTGTGGAAAGTATGCCTCTTAGATGGACATTCCACCAGGATAACGATCCGAAGAATACTTCTAAGTTGGTAAGTTCCAAGTTTATAATGTTCCAAGATTATAATGTCGCCCTTCCTTGAAACAAGGAATTGGAAAGGAGGTTCTTAAAAATAAGAATCAATTGTGGAATTTTGTTCAAAAAAAACTTAGTATAAAATACCAGCAGAAACCTGCAGGAAGCTTATTGCCAGCATGCCAAAAAGAGTCAACAAAATAATTGAAAATAAAGGTGGATATACCGGCTTTTAACGAAACTCAGCCAATTTATCAGAAAAAAACTTGATTTTATACTTTTTTGCTTATTTTAACTAAACGTACTTATTATTTTGTCCAATGTTTTTTTTTTTTTTTTGTTAATTTCTTAATTTTGGAAAAATATTGAATTTAATTTTTGTTTTTTATTATTGTTTTAATATTTATTTTATTTCTAATGGTATAACAAAAAAATTAGTATTTGTATTTGATTTTAGTTGAAATAAATTTTCGTCTACGAGCCTTTAAAAAAAATATATGGTGTACTTATTATTTTGACCATGTGTATTTGCAACTCATGAGTTGTAATGGATTTCTCATGAGTTACTCATGGCTTACCCATGAATTACCTTTGGGTTACCCACGAAGTACCCATGGGGGATACTCGTGAATGTGTGGTGTATAATGATCCACTTTCCTCACGAGAAATGTGTAGTGTCGTATGTAGTTACACATAACGGTGGGTATAGTTACCAATGGTGGCACGTCGTTTCTCGTGGATTGTGTGTAATGTGTAGATGTCTGTTGCACATCGTCCATGAAAGATGAGTTGTGTTCCTGTGTAGTTACCCACCGTCATGGATAGGTAGTATGCACATTTCGTAACCCATTTCTTATGGATATTGTGTAAGCGATCGTTTCTCATTTTCCACGACGCTATGTATGTGTGAGTCGCTCATGTGTAAGTAAATGCGTACTCTGCGTTTTTAGCAGAATGTTCATTCTACTCTAAGAAAATATTGATGTATAGTACGAGTATTTTTATTGGAATTGGTCGAGTTATCGTGACTATTTACTAGTGAAAAAGCCGAATAAGGCTACCGTTCTTGAACGTATTGGGTCTTATGATAGCTAGAGTCTATATGATATGATATATATATTCATCTCCGCAATTGGGCTATATCAGATAGTAACAACTTTTTGCTGCTACTCTTCACACATTATTTGAATCACTGAGCATGTTCAAATATTTTGTGTACTAAAAACGGTACTTACAACCGGCCACTCTTCTTCTCCCACTCTTCCAGTTTATAGTTTTGTTTATTTTGTTTTTATTTGAACCTCCCTCAATTTTAGAAATGTTTAAAGCAGCTATTGGAAACAAATTGTTAAAATGATCATTATAAAGTCATTAGACTTTTCAACTGACAACTAGAACAAATTTGTATAAAGAATGTGAAATATTCAAATGTGCAGGCTGCTTCAAATATGACGATGTACGATTAATTGAACATTGCAATAAAAAAAATTAATAATTTGCACTATGCATTCTAAAACGTCTAAATTTCAAATGTGCGGATATGTTTTAAAAAAAAAACAGGCTTTAAATTATACAAAATAGTCAAAATTATTTGTACCCCGGTGATACGAACACATCGTTAGAAAAATACTGGCGCCTTGGCGATGTAAAAGGTGTCCCAACAGGAACGCAAGATTTAAATTGTAAATAAAACACAGATATTTAAAAAATCGTGAAACTTTATTATATCGTAAAGTAGACAGAATGAGGTTATGTATGGAACAACATATTGGTCAGATGACCGCCGTGGCTTTTCTGGCACACACGCGATCTTTTAATGACATTTTCAATGACCGTTTTGCATAAATGCAAATGTTCTGCAGAATGACCCCTATTCTCATTTGATTAAAAGTGGTGCTGGTGACTCACATTCGGGCAAAAGTGAAGAAAATGATAAAGGAGACAAACAAATCCGAAACTGCAATAAATAGAAAGCTAGAAAACAGAAAAGGAAACAATGTCTCTTAGAAAAATATACGGTGGATGCGTTTCTTAAAGAAAGACATACGAAATATTTTATAAAACCTGCCTGGATGAAGGCGCTAAATTTGAAGAAGGTAAAGACCACAACTTTTTCAAAATGCACTCTTAGTGCCCTTGTACAGCACCGTAAGATCCAAAATGCCAGAAAAAAAATTAAAGATAATGCCATATACTCGTATACCTCCAATCGATCAAAAATTGTATAGGTCATTCAACCTTTACATTATGACTTCAGAAACTGAAAATTAATATTAGTTTTTTTTTCTAATAAACACGTTATTCATCCCGAAAATATGCCTACGAAAGTTTTTTTTGGTAATCTTTAATGCGGCAATTGGACCATTAGACCGCTTTTAATTAAACACGCTTACAGTTTCGTTACTTTTGAACTCATACCTTCAAAGTCAACCTTCCTCCTAACAACTACAAACACGAAAAAATTCGTTTTTCTGACAAAAAAATTTCGTAAAAATATTTTCCTGTTTAGTGCCGAAATTATGTCAAATCGATTAAAACACAAACCTTTAAATATATCAAAAGGAGGATGTATTTGCTTCTCGTGAATCACTTGAGGATTTTTCTCACTCCAAATGCGACAATTCTGCCTATTGACGAAGCTATTAAGATGGAAATGGGCCTCGTCACTTAAGATGATATTATCGACAAAATCAGCATTTTCATGTTGTCTCTCCAATACCCAATTATCGAACTCCCTTCGCTGTCCATGGTCAGCTGACTTCAGTTCCTAAGTCAATTAAACTTTGTATGCATGGAGATGCAAATTTTTTGTCAAAATTCGCTGCACAGTGGATTTGGAGACAACAATTTGCTGAGCTCGGTGTCGAATTGAGGTGGATGGAGTTTGAGCGACAGCTGCGACATTTTCGGTCGATCAACCTGATCGAAGGCGCGTTGTTGTCTTTACATCTCTAACAGATCCAGTTTTGGCAAATTTATCCATTAATCTCTTTACAGTTGACTCTTTTGGAGCATTATTGAGACCCCAAATTGATCTCAATTTGCGAACTGTAGCCGCAAAACTTTCACCATTTTGGTAAAACAATTTCACAATGAGAATGCGTTGTTCATTCATGTAGCGCTCCATTTTTACTAATCTCGTAACAATTGTTCAAATGTCAAACAATAACACTTCTAATGGCGCCAAGTTCAAATCTTGCGTTCTTATTGGGACACCCTTTACATATTTGTGTAAGATTAAATTTGGTACGTTCATTATATCTAATTTTCGCTACAGTATTTGTTATACCGGGGTTTCACTACTTTTAAAAGCATTCAAAATAGCCAAATATATGAATATAAATAATTTAGAATAATCAAAAATTCTTTTTTCCAACTGCTTAGTTACGGCAAATTATCAATTTAATAAATACCTTTCCGCATGCTTCATTTCCATTTATTTCTGCGATATGTCAAGAGATTTTTTTTTATCTGAATGTCTTAATGCCTTCATGCCATTCATTTCCAATATGTTTGCATTGAATTTTTAATTGATATTTTTTACTGTGTAGCCATTTATGGTGGCAATACAGAAGCAGGATGTCAAAAGTTTTGCTAATGTCTTAATTTATACTATACCATTTTGCATTGTGGGCGTTTTAGGGTGATGCTAAAGTTTGTATTTTTTTATTACGGCCAATGAATGTGACTGAATATATAATTATATATATTTATAATTGATATTTGAGGCATTTTTCATATCTACTTTTTGGTAGCATTCACTTGCTGACCTCACCCACGGATGTTTAAAGGCCAACACAGACCAACGTCAAAGAAAAACTGCAATATTTGAGAGTTTTCGAATATGCCCATAACCATACAGAAACACAGATAGGACTAGTTTCTGGTTCATCTGATCTTTTGTTGATACAGAGTGGCGCATCAATTGCATTACAATAAGACATTGAAATAGGCTTTTTTAATCAATGTATTTTATTTATCTTTGTTTTTATTGTATAAAAATTCAATTTTATTTTAATAATATAACTAATTGGTTTTGAAGATGATAGACCGTCAACGATCAGATAATTATTCATTGCGTCCTGAAGGGTTGAAGCCTCAATTATTGTTCTAATGTACTACTTCAATTCAGTCTAATTTCTTGGTTTCGTTTTGTAGACCTCTTACTTGACATAACCCCATAAAAAATGCCGAGTGCAGTCAGGGCAAGTGACTTTGGGAGCCAGCGCAGAAAGAGTTTCTAGATATTATTTTGTTTGAGAATTTTCGTTGGAGCTCCGCCATAACCGATCTGAGTACGTGTGCAGTTGATCCGTCTTGCTGGGCGCAATTATGGGTAAAAAAATCCTTTAACATCATTACATAACGGTCCCCACATTGACAGTTACTGCTACACCGTAGCACGATTCGTGCGCCATTCTGTACGTAAAAAGGAATTTTTCATTAAATCACTGGCTTAGTAATAATACCTGTCTGCAAGCTGTACAAAAAAAGGAATTTTTTCATTAAACCACTGGCTTAGCCGGTAATAACACCTGTCTGCAACATTGCTTTCCTTTAAATTCTTGATTAACATTCATTTAGTTGACGGCAAACATCAGTTACGTCTTCTATGTAATTATAATTTTAATTTTATGTGCCAAATGATAGAAAATTTTGCAGAATTATGGAATTATGGAAAATATATAAATATATGAGTGGTACAGTGCATTCAAAGATGCGATGGAAGATTTGTCTTGGTCGGATGTTAACATTTTCAACTGAAGTTAACATCGTCAAAATGACCTTTCTGCGTCTTACTAATCAATTTGTATCACTGTTAACGTCGTATTTGAACAAGCTGGGTTTATTATACTTAGCGGCGAAACATGGGTATACGTGATCGATATGCAAAATCGTCGACAAGATTCGGAAGGACGCCTTTCAACTGAGCTGAAACAGAAAAAAAAAACGATTTAAAATCGAGCAAACCCTCAGCAAATATCATCGAAAAAACATCGTACTCACCCACTATGAGTCCGACTGTCTTTTTCTCTTCTCAAACCCCAAATTTTAAGGCAACTGTTTTTAATCGATAGAAGATATTAAAAAAGAATTTGCGGAGAGAATTGGTGATTGAATTTTTCGTTGGCATAAGTATATTATTAAGATGTTTACTTTTAAGGCATTAAAATAACTTTTGAATTAATATTTTGTGCGTTATTTGTCCATTCCCGATATTTTTTGCAAAATAGTGCATAACTAGATCTTTTTGTAATGAAACAGCTGATGAAACTACGCAAAAATTAAAGTCTTTGTCAATAAATAAGTGCCACCCTACTAAGCACTATACTCGTTCTCACACAACCTTCCAATTATCAATGTTATAATTATTAGACCGTCATGTCTTACATTCTCATCTGCATGTACTCTGGTGGAATGTATTGGCCAAAGTACAACTCAATAAGTTGCTGTTTCTTTTGTTGAACGTTTATTACCAAACAACTACTGGCTGCGTATGATGCCACAATTGTTCATTCAAATGTGGCAAATACACATATTTCACAATCCGATGGAAATCGAAGAATTTGGTTTGTGTTGCACAAAAACCTGGAAAAAAAAAGAAATAATTATGAAAGAAAAAGAACCCAACACCAAATAAGAACTTAAAGAAAACTTGAATGCTAAAAGGCCAGGAGAAGGCGTATGAGGGCTAGGAGGAGGAGGAGACAAAAACAAATGTAAAATTATGCAAAATATTTATTCAACCTTAACAAGTCAAGCCGGAGGCGCAAGGCAACACCAACAGAAATTGGTAACTGACAACACAGTGGCGGTATTGTTGGCAACAAACCAAGTCCCCTTATTCACACATTGTCCCGTCGTCATCAACATTAACATCAACATCATCATCATCATCGCCGCCGTCGCCAACGCCATCGCCATGGCTGTAGTCAGTCGTCTCTCGATCTTTTGTTGTTTGAAAACTTGATGTGTGATATTGCCCTCATCCCATATTCGTATTTAAGTTAAACTTCCTAAATGCATTTTTTCTTTACGGCGATTTCCTCTTTTTGTCTTCTTATTTGTGTTGTATTTTGTCGTGTTTTCTTTTATTTTACCACCAATCTTCTGGCGAGGTGTGGTTAGATAAGGTTAGTCAATTATATCCAAGGGGTACCACGGTTTCAATTGCTGGTTAAAAATTAACACCAGCAGACAAATATGAACTAAATTTCTGTAAACGATTTTAACTATTGTTTTGGCTATGAAAGTAATCGCAACCAAATGAAACAAATCAGTAAAGATACGAAATGATTTCATTTTCTTCACCGCTGACTGTGACAAAACACAAATCGGCAAATTCGACAGCAACAGTTACGAGGGCGGTCCGAAATTTATCCGAGCTAACAAAGAATACACAAAAAGTTGAAAAATGTTTCTTTATTTTTCAGCATAACCCCTTTTAGTTCGATACACTTTTTCCAGCGATATTCAATAGCTTCTATACCCCGTTTATAGTAAGAACTGCAAAACTCCTTAAAATAGCCATCAACAGCAAACCCCACCTCTTCATTTTTGGCAAAACTTTTACCACCGAGTCATTTTTTCTAGTTTGGAAACAGAAAATGGTCCGAGGGAGCTAATCTGGCGAATTAGGTTCATCACGCACCTAATTCGGTGCGGAAGCAATTCGAACTTAAATTCATTAATTTTGGCCATCACAATAGTGGAACATAGTCTTGATGAAACAGCACTTTCTTTCCCGTCAATACGGCCTTTTTCCCATAATTTTATCACCTAAACCCTGCAATAAATTAGCATAATATTTGCCATTAATTCTAAAGATAATCAATAAAAATAATCCCATGGGCATTCCAAAAAAAAAACGCCATGATCTTGCCGGCAGATGGAACCTTCTTTTGGCACCATTCTTTTATTACAGCCCACTGCTTTGATTGTTTCTTTGTCTCAGGTGTAAAATGGTGGACTCATGCCTCATCCATGATTATAAATTATTTCCGTGAAACTTCGCCAAACTCTGATGCTCTACTGAAACATCTTCACGATGTTGGAAACATCTTCATGATGTTGTTATATTGGAAGCAAGCGCGGCACCCATCTTGCTCACATCTTTCTCATCTTCAAATCTTTGCTTAATATACGATGTATAGCACTTATTGCAATGCCTGCCA
This sequence comes from Philornis downsi, assembly GCA_019455685.1. Classification (NCBI taxonomy): domain Eukaryota; kingdom Metazoa; phylum Arthropoda; class Insecta; order Diptera; family Muscidae; genus Philornis; species Philornis downsi. The sequence goes on from JAHXMU010036695.1 coordinate 37,812, forward strand.
TTACAGCTACCTCACGACGCTGTTCTAGCTCTATTGAAAGCAAGCGCGGCACCCACCTTGCGCACAGCTTTCTCATCTTCAAATCTTCGATCAATATACGAAGTATAGTACTTTTTGAAATGCCTATCATTTCAGCTAGCTCTCACATCTTCAGCCGAATATCATCCTATACCATTTTGTGGATTTTCTTAACCGCTTGTACGGCCTCGTTTAAACTCTGCTACCCAATATTTTGCAGTCGGAAACGAAGAAGCAGACTCCCCCAAAGTAGAATCTAGCTTGTCTTTAATATTAGTTGGCCTGAGACCTTTCAAATGAAAATATTGAATTTAAGAATGGAAATAGAAAGTACTCCACCTAAATGATACTGATTCCAATAAAACTTATGATCGACGAGGATTGTGCATTGGCATCCGCATCATATCTATATAGATACGGTAGTGGATATCTATCCTTGGAGAATCAGAACACAGCGTCTACTGGTCATAAGAGTTAGCTAATGGCAATTCTTTATACAAGAACTTAAAAAAAATTAAGAATATCCATAATTCGAGAACGGATGGTCGGTTCAACGTCAAATATGACTTTGAGGTTACTGGTAGGCGATAATAATCAAATAGCTAAAATACACATGCGTCGGTAATCCGAAAACAAAAGGTCCCATATTTAAAATGACTTAAAATGAGGGGAACAAATCGCTAAAACATATTGTCGTATCTAAGAAACGAGTGGCCCAATCGCAAAATTAATAGTTTTTCTACTATTTCGAAGAGATTTGAAGAAAATTGTACATATATACATGTAGAAAAATCGACAAACTCTGCAGGGAGTGCTCAATTTTGTTGAACCACCAAAGAAACCAAAAAATTAGGTAATTTTTGTGATTGGACCACCCATTTTAGAAATATTGATATTTCCAAATTTCTTCATAAAAAACCTTCTACATAATTCATTTCAATTTAAAGATACTGGTATAACACCAAAAAACACGGCTGAAATGATACGCAAAGCACAGTTTTGTTCAGATTCCAGAAATTATTGTTTAGTTTGTTTGATAGCCAAGTTTTAGTTTCTGCAGTTCTTTGCAGTCGCCAAAAAATTATTCACACAATAGTTCACATATTTTTTTTTTCCTAAAATTTCCTATTCTACCTCGTTGCTATATTACTTCAGGGTCTTGTATGGCATTTTGCTACAATTCTTTAAGACTCTCCCTACTCTGTTGAGCGTGTTCTAGTTTAAAATTCTAATTACTTGTGATAGATTATTGTACTCATAGTTGGCGCACAGTGGGATTAAGATGATGGTCTTGCCAGTACAAAGTAAAAAATTTTAATGTATTTAAAGTACAGGGAAATAAATATCTGCCTTTGCAGATAAAAAAGTTTATTAACAAACAGTTCGTGTGGACAGATTTTTCCATATGTACTTTATATAAAAGAGCGTCTGCACGGACTTATTGGTATGCAAAAGTGACACCACGGATACGTTCGTTTATAAAAATGTCTCCTTAGGCCACTTAGTATAGAAAAGTAACTCCATAGAAAGGTTTTACATAACAAAAGTCCCCATAAGTTTTTTTTTGTATATCTGGAGACTCTTTTTGTATAGGCAATTACTGGTAAGCAGGTTCTTTATGGAAGAATATCACCAAAGACAATTTGCATATAGAAAAATGTTTTGTATAGAAAACTCCACTGACATTTTTTGAAGAACCACTTGATCTTCAGTTTCCTTTCAGTATCAAAACTGTACATGAAGATGCTTTTGTAAAAAGATGTAACTCCAGATATACCTTTCATATAGAAAATTGTTTTTGGAGACACTCCATGCATGTATGTGCATTTCCTCGGACTCTCTAATGAACCGTCTTCGCATTAATATGTCATATAAAAAAGTCCACAGATATTTGCCATATAGAAATGAAGAATATCAACTGCTACATTTCATGTAGGGAAGACTTCCTTCATATTGGAAAGTGGTTCCCCGTGTAATGCAATTTTATATGTTTATAATTTTCTGTGTGAAACATCTACGATCACGCTTTTCCATATGAAAAAAACCAATGGAAATACTTTTCTAGAAAGTGTCTCCGCCGGATTTTCTTATACATAGTCCCCAAAACACTATACTAGCATGAATAATCTACTTTTGAAACTTTTATATAAATAGGATTACTTAAATTATTTTCTATATGGAGTGTCGACTTTTTTATGTTGACTTTTTTCCTGAAAGGAGTAATGGAGGTGCTCTCCTACATGAACTGTGGATATGCAAATACTTTTCTGTGCGAAAATTCTATAATTCTATTTCTGTTTGAAATATCTCTATGAATATATTTTTGTATACTGAATATATTTATGGAGATGATTTTCTGTATGAAAAGCGTCCATTTCCTGTACTTAAAAAATTATATATTAAGTTTCTGTAGACTTTAAAGAAACTGTCTATGAAAGAAGCTTTGCATCCGAATTAGAATGAAAGATAAAGGCCCACTGTGCGACTGTACTGACATGTAACTCTTTGTTATTTGCCGTTCGCTGTTCCTCTATTGCCATTTGTCCGTCTGTTTAGGTATCTTTTTTTTTTTGGTCTGTCTTCTGGTCTCTTGTATGGCATCTAGGTTTTGTACATTTTTTCTTTGTTGCTTTCCAGCCAATTGTTGCACTTACAGCACTGGAGAGCGGAACGTGAGTACAGCTCCTCCGTGGATGCCTGCAAGAGGTGCTGCTGCTGATTGGCATTAGTTTATATTAGATTCAGTTTTGTTTTGCCGGTTAGATTTACCGGTCGTGTTTGCTTTTAATTTGTTTATAAATTTCAACCGAATGGAATTTAAAAATTGAATTTTAAAATTGTTTAATTTGCTTAAGTGAGAATGTCAGTGTCTAAAATGCTTTGAGCGTTTTAAAAACAAACTATTGTTGTTGTTTCTCAATTTGATGGTTTAATTCGAAATGGACAAGTATGATAATTGGTTAATTGATTGAATAACATATGGACTGGGCAGGACTTGATTTAATTCTTAGTGTCGCCGTAGAAACAGAATAGAGTTACGACAGACTGTTTACGGCAGCATTACGACAGACGAGTTTATAAAAGATTCAGAAAATCGTTTAGTAAAAAGATGCCGTGTTTGTTCAGCATTGACCAAAATCGATTACTTTGTGATCACTGGCCGATATAATTTATTTATGATGACGTTTAATCCAGGAAAACCTTGCAGCTCTTGTTTGCCGTATGCGTTGGAATGCGAACAAAGTGGCTGTGTAACCACGTGATTTATAAAGTGGAAGTCCACCGTGAGAACGCACCAAGTATAATTTGTTGCAGCAACAAAATTGATCGTATTCGATTTGAATTTTTGCCACCTCCTCCCAATTTGCAATGTATTATTATTTTCCCATTTACAAAACTAATCGCGGAAACAGGCGCACACATTAATAGACTACAAGCGTTAGTCGGTCCAAACTGACCACAAATTCGAATACAGAATAGTATAAAAAACAGAATTATTAGAAATATTTGTATATAATGCTATTGTGCAACTCTAACACATATGAATTATATCATCAAAAACGGCTGAGTTCAAATCTAAACTCTTCTCCAATAGCTTTCTTGGCGTATTGGCAGTTAGTTTTGGTTAATATTTAGAAAAAAATTTGTTTTTGAATTCTGGGTTGGCTACCATTTTGATTTCTCCCAATACACAATTTTAAAAGTAACATTATTTGATCTTATTCTTATCGTATCTTATTTGATAATTCGAAGCATTTTGATCTTCAACGCCACTTCTCCAATTCATCATGTCAAGTTTATTCCAAAATGGAGTTAAAATCCTTGATATGACTTTTCGTGCTGGAACGTTTGGGTTCATCGGCACAGCATGACCCAGCCAAGGTAATCGAAATTGTTTGATGCGCTTGACCACGTCGATGTCTTATACAGCTCTTGATATATCGTATTCGAATCCAATATTATCAGGTAATAATGGTAATATTCAGGCGATGATGTTTCTCTATATATTTCGAAGTATTTGTCTCTCGAAGACCCGCAGAACTGATTTGTCCGCTTCAGTCGTAACCCTATATTCTGCGCCGTACAGCAAGACAGGTAAGACGGATTAGTATCTAGTGCAGTTGGATTTTTGTTCATCGCCTGCCGCTTTCTAAACGCAAAGTGGAATCTGTTTGCTGGCCAAACCCTTCTCGTAGTTCTCTAGTTGGCATCGTTATTTTTTATTAACGACGAAGCAGTGGTAAAATGCTAAATTTAGACTATTTGTCCGTTGATGGTTCCAATATTTGGGAAGACTGTTGTAACATGTCCCAATGTTCGGTCAATCATCCAATCACATAACCATATGTTGAAGAAAAAAGTCGAAGGTTTCGCAATGATGTCATCTTACAAATAATCATAATCATAAGTATCGAACGCGGTCATGACTCTTCGTAATTTTTGTTATATCCAATCGCTAAGGATGCTTGGTATTCGAGGAAAAGGTGGTATGCATCGTCCTAATTTTGTTGGTCTGTATTGAGGACTGTTAACGGCCATGGCGTGATGTACGTACGACTATCGTTAGCATTATCGTGGGTCCAATCCCACATACAGCCACCTATCATTATTTGAGCGACGATGTTCGTCAGAAACTTCGAGAAGGCGAATGATCGAAAAGTCAGGTAAACTGTAGGTTCTCTTGAGTGAGTCTAAAAATAGAAGGAAGGTTTTTTTTTTTTTTTTTTTTTTTTTTTTTTTTTTGTAAAATTTAGGATTATTCATGTATGAATATTGCAATCAGCTGTAGATTTGCCAATTATAAAGCCGCGATGATAAGATTCTTGTCTATATTCGGCGGAATCTTATAAGCGCTAAGCGCAGTACGACCTAATATACTTGGATTCCAATCGCCAGAAAAGGGCTAATTTATTCAAATCGTCATGCTTATTACCAGTTCATCGCCATCTGCAGGCCATCAATAGCTTTTAGAAGTGTTTTCACCTTAATATCAACACATTCTGCGTATCCACGATCAAATGATTCCCATCGGTGCCGTTGCAGAAGGGACCACCATATCCCAAAATTTACTTTTTACTTTAGGTAAAATTATCGACTTTCATCTCTGTTCTATGTCTTCGTTCTTGCGCTCATTCTTCATCCGTTCTTTTAGCTTAAATGCTATCATAATGTTCATTTCCTCACAGCACACGTTATAGCTGGCGGCAACATTGTCATGCCCGCAGTATCCTTTTTCTTAGAAACAATGTAGAATTCTTGGTCGTATTAGGTTTTACCTGAATTCGGTCCTTCATACGCTAGTATGGTTCCTTAAGCAGTAGCAATCGAATGAGCAATGTGCTAACACCGTATGTCAGGAACATTGGGATTAGGAGCGTTTTGCTGCCGTAATTGAAAGAGCTTGTTGGAGCAGGCTGGGATTATGTCGCGTGCATGCAGTCTAGCGATGTCTAGCCTGTTTTGTACTTGACTAAGCGCGTTCTTTGTACTACTCCTCCGTCAATTTGACTATCTCCTGATCATAACACGGGAATCCAGATTGATCACATGATAATAGATCGACTGAGTATCTATTATGTGATCAATCTGGCTTCCCGTGCTATGATCAGGACATAACAATAGCTTGTAGATATCTTTGTGTTAGAATCTGGTTTTAAAATACTGACAAGTTCCGTTTCATGGCAAAGATAGACAATCTGAATCCTTTATTGAAAGCTAAGTATATTCTCTTCCTATTTTAGCATTAAAATCTACAGGAACTGTTTTAATATCGTACCCAAAGATCGCATGTTTTGTCTAGATACATATGTATCTGTGGTCTGTAATTATCTTTATATTCCGTCTGACAACGTGTACGAATCAGTATGATACAAAATAATTCGGCTTAATGCGGATTGTGGCTATTTGAATCGTGTGATACGTGGAGCAGATTTGACTTGTAAATTTCAATTTATTTTGTTCAATGACCTGCCATCGATCAGACAAGTTTTTGACCCCAGATTGGAAGAATTCTTGATACAGCAAAATATTGGAACAACTGGTATTTTAGATCCCCATCTGTATTGAAGGATTTCCCATTCAAAAACAATTTGCACATTCCGAAACAAATAAAAATCCGAAGATACCGAATGAAGACTGTAAAACAAATTTGTTATCACCCCCGTCTAAGTTCGAATATTTTTTGCTGATATTTTTTGCCAAGAGATCTCCTCAGGATTTATGGTAGGGTTGCCTGGAAGACGTATATTTTTCAAGACAAATACAGTTCGTCAAATTTTATATAAAATTCCTTTATGCATGGTTTTAAACTTTCGTTAAGGGTTGAGTCCAACCTGAATTTAAAATCCAACTTTACCTCAAAATACAAAATCGCCATGACATTTTGTAAAGTTTTGTCTTACTTCCGCTTCTAGCGGCAACATTATCTTTAAAATTAATGTTCTAAATTGGGAAGCTGTATACTTTTATATGATCTGAGATTCTTTAATCCATTCGTAGAACCATTCCTTCATCGCCGCAAGAACTTGTCGTCATCACAACATTTTCCATTAAGTTGACTGTCGTTGTAGTTTTAGTAGAAAATACGAATTATTTTAGGCTTTCTAAGTTAGTTGCAATAACGTATAATAGTTGCGGGAAAAAACTCCAAATCGAAACTACTTTCTTGTCAACCCAATGTCTGAAAATGTTAAAATACAATGGACAAAGTACAGATCCCGATAGTTCAACATTAAGCTATGCGGCACATATGGAGTTCGGGCATAAATATCCAAATTTTGATTTTTGGACTCGAGCCTAGCTTGGGCACGAGCTCAATATAATCTTCCGATAGTGACCCGTCTTTTTTCATCTTTACATTCTTGAAATTGACACACACTATGTTTTACATTATAGTATAAACAAAATCAAAGTGGGGACTTTTCAGATTTTTTTAATTTGCTCTCTACTTTCACACAGTCTGATAGACATTTTCTGATAGTTAAACTCGCATGAAATTATTTTCTCCAAAGTAATTTATGTCGTTCGCCAGAGACGTAGAAAATTTTGCCACCATATTTTTAATGAAACGAAAAAGTACTCGTCGAATACAAAATTACATTACAGTAAAAAATCAATCATTGAGATCCGAGAAAACTACGTTAGAAGCATAGTCCATCATAAGTTTGTTTTCAGTAATCAGTATAGTTAGGTTGCACTATACATTTTTTGGCGCAGTACAATTAAATCACTTAACGCACTGGATATTTTTGAAGAAAATTATAAGAGTGCAGTTGAACCTGCTGTGCCGTCTGATCACTTTTTTTTACAAATTCTAAAAATTATGTAATTTCTATACCGAAATTTAATTAACTACCTTCTTAACCATTATCCAACACTAACCATGAGAATTTTCTGAAATTGAAAACAGAACAACAAAAAGCAAAATATTTTTGACACCAAAACATTTAAAAAGAGGCGTTGCTTCTCTGTTCCCATCCCCTCAAACCGAAAAGAAAATATTTAGTCACCCAAATGTACCAAGAAGAGGCTAGAGACATTTTACTATATGCTGCAATAGCAACAACATAAAACCATCTTAAACGACTCATTATCAACAGCCACAGTTGAAAACATAGACCCAAACACACAAACTAACGGCCAGACGGGCGATCAACGACGAACAGACGTCGAGCACATCCAACGAGATCAAGAGCAAATACTAAACAAAACAAATCGCAAATGAAATGAAACAAAATTAAATTTCGACTAAACTAATGAAAACCAAAAAGGAAGAAACGTTTATCGGATGCGGTGATCTATTAGATTAGAGAGTGTGAGAGCGCATAAAGAGGAACGGAGGCAGTTTGTTCCCGCCACCATTCGTGTAATTTAGTTGGGAGGCAATGAAAATTATCTCATCTGTTGTACGAAAAGAAGTACAAAGGAGTAGTGATGGCACAAGTGAGAGCGTAAATGGTGCTTGGTGCAGTGAAATGTTTATTAGAGACATTGGGTTATTCCTAGGAAGAGAGCTTCTTTAACTGGAGGAAAGTTTGTTTATGTAAAAGGAATATACGAAAAATATCTTTGTACCTATAGATTGTAGATCTTTTTATTATCCTTTCGCATGGATATGATTCATAGTGAAAATAAATCCATATGCACATTTCATACAGAAAAGTATCTGTTGAAAAGTGCCTTCATCACAATTTTACATATAGAAAAGCGTCTCCACCAACACTTTTCATAGAAGAAAGTGGTGAAGAAGCACTTTTTATTTAAAGAAACGTGTATTTATCAAATTTTTTCGCAAGCAAAACTGTCTTCTTAAACACTTTCCATGCAGAAAAACGTCTCCATCACCGCTTTTCAAATAGAAAATTATCTTTATCAGTACTTTTCATATAGAAAAGTCTCCGTCAGCGCTTTTCGTATAGGAAAGTGTTTTCATCGTCAGCACTTTTCATATAGAAAAATATCGCCATAAGTACTTTTTATATATGAAAAATATCTATGTAGACACTTTCGTATAGGAAAGCAAAAATATCGTAAGCAAAAATATCTCCATCAGCACTTTTCGTACAGAAAAATATCTTATCAACAATTTTTTTTAGAGAAACGCGTCTTCATCGATGCTTTTCATAGAGAAAAGTGCTCTCATCAACACTTTCCTTAAGAAAAATTTCTTTATTAAAATTTTTGATATAAAAAAGTATCTCCATCAGCCCATGTCCTCATTAGCACATTTCATGTAGAAAAGTGGCTCCATCAGAAAAGCGTTTTCATCTACACTTGCCATATAGAAAAACTTTTCATATAGGAAAGTGTCATCACTACTTTTTGTAAAGAAAAATGTCTCTTCAACACTTTCCATAGGTAAAAATGTCTTCATTAGCACTTTTTATATATTTATCAAAATTTTTCGTAAGGAAAACTGTCTTCTTAAACACTTTCCATGTGTATCACCGTTTTTTGATGTAGAAGATTATCTCCATCAGCTCTTTTCATATAGAAAAGTATCTCCATCAGAACTTTTCATATAGAAAAGTATCTCCATCAGCACTTTTCGTATAGAAAAGTGTCTTATCAACAATTTTCTTAAAGAAAAGTGTATTCATCAGGGCTTGTTATGTAGAATCATATCTTAATGTACACTTTTCGTAACCAGTAGTGTCTCCATCAGCAATTTTCACTTAGAAAAGTATTTCTACCAGCACATTTCTAAGCATCAGCTCTTTTCGTATAGAAAAGTGTCTCCGTCATCACTTTTTATATAGAATATCGTCATCGTCAATTTTGTCATTTTAATGATTATTTTAAAAGGTAATGATAACTATTTTAATAAGATTCTCCATTCTGCTTTTTTCGTAATAAGAGAATGTAACGATTTATAAATAACTTAATAAGGAGGAATCTATCAAACTTGAAATTTGTGTCTATAAGTGGTCATCTTCGTAGATAATCACTTTATGAACAATAATTTTCTCTTAACATTTGGCTATTTATTTTTGTTGTGCAAATGTAGGTGTTTACCTTCTAAATCAATTGTAATTCCATTCAACTAATTCACTTTTATATAATAACAAGATGTAGTTGTTTTAGGAAAAAACCTAAAAATTTTACATAGTTGTCTGTTTTTACATTTAATTTATTGTTGGATTAATAAATAAATAAATAATAGTCATGACTTTTCATATAGCAAATGTTTTCATCAGCACTTTTGGTGATACTTTTCATATTGTCTATGAAGGCACATTTCTATAGGAAAAGTACCCACGAAGCCCGTTTTCTATATCAAAAGTGTCTATGAAGTCCATTTTCTACAGGAAAGTGCCTATGTTTAGTATAGGAAGAAAACTGTCTATGAAAGTATCTACGAATATATTTATTTACTTTTCTATAAGAATGGTCGTAGTCATTTTTCCTGTGTAAAAGTGTCTTCGTAGGCGCTTTTATGCTGAAGAATATCTTCTTAGGCGTTTTTCATGTATAAAAGTGCTTCATAAAAAACTGTCCTATTACGTGATTTTCAAATAGAAAAAATAGGAAGCAGTGGTTTTACAGAACATTCTCTCTAAAGAAAAATATTCATAACAAAATTACTGTTTTTGATTTACGACAAGTTATTTACATTTCATAAAAAGTACCATTTTGTACTTTTTTCTGTATTGCCATCCCTTTTGTGGAGCATAGCGCCTAAATGAGATCTCAATGAAAACAGTAGAGACGAGCACTTGAAAAAGAAAATTCAAATACAAATTTTTTGAAAAAGAAAATAATGAAATATCTTTTTGGATGTTATTCAAACGCCAGCGAAACGTGGGCACGTCGGTCGCGTTCGCTCAATACGAAAACAAACGGATCGTGTAAACGTGTACACGGAAAACAATAAAGAAATAATAAAAAGCAAAAAGTCATCATCATCGCATATATCTTTTGCACCAAATAAAGAAAAATTTGACAAAACCAAAAGAGGAAAATATTGAAATTCAAATTTGAAAGAAAACAAAAAAAAAATATTAAGTATTTGATTGAATTTTGCTACACGAAAGGAAACAAACTAACGGCTTTCCACTCGATTGCAATTTCCCAAGTGAGAAGATTCACGGCAATTCAGAGCCATTAAAACGCAATCAAATCGAATTTGGAAATTCAAATAAGAAAATATCGAACCGTCAACGAGTACGGCCGTCCGTGTGTGAACGTGTGCATGGGAAACGTAAAATAATTACGTGATTCTTGTGTCTTAGTTGAAGAAGAAAAATTAATTGTGTGTGATTTGAAAAAAGAAAAAAAAAACAACATTAAAAACTCAATATAGCATAGCCGATAGACATCTTTAAGACAACAAAGTTGGGAGTTAAGCATGGATTTCATTTCAAATCTTATCAAGCGGCCTATAAGTTTAGTACTAAACGATCCAGCAACTGGAACGGATAAAACTCCGGTGTCTACTTCGTTGCCCACTACAGGCAGTGTTATTGTAGAAAAGGTCGCAGAAAATCAACTTCAACAGCAGCAGGAGCAGCAGGACAAACAAAAGTCTGATGATACACAAATACCAACAACGGTGCTAATAAAGCAGCAGGAACACTTAAATGATCGTCCTTCGTCTATGTCCTCTTCGTTTAATAGCAACTTTACCGATTTCATAGGAGTACCCGACGATTTCATAGGAGAGTTCGAAGACATTTTACCACCACCACCACCTTTACTCTCGGCCAGTGAGCTGTTGGTATCTCCTATGGACAACGGTCAAGGAATGCCTTCGCGTACACCTTCACCACCACCGCCGCCGCCGCCTCCATTGACCCCAGCTGCCATGACAACCTCACAAACAGTCGATGAACTTTTATCGGAGATCAACGATAATTTCACGCTAGCCGGTATCAATGAAGAAATCTTGGCTATTGCATCGCCGCCTTTTAATGCAGAGGTAAATTGCGTATTCCTTTTTAAAAATAGTTTTATCGTTTCGTTAGTTCTCTTTCGCTCTTGGTCATCTGACTGTGTTGGCCTATTGACCATGGTTTAGTTGTTCTTTTTTTCTGGTTTTCACCTCTTTTGCGTTGCGCCTTTAGTTTTCATTTCTTCGCACCCATTTGTCACTTTCGATTAATTTAGAAGAAATGTGCAAATTTACATTTTTGTTCATCTTTTTTACGTTGTAGAATAATTATTCACATTTCTTCTTTACTCTGATCAAGTGAAATACATTTTTTTTTTCAATTGAAAACGATTGAACAGCTTTTCGCATAACAGAAGACCGTTTCGTGGTTTGAATATACCTATACTTGTCGAACTTTGTCAACACTCTACTAAACGCTTTTCCGAGAGAGGCTCCATACATCATCCCCCGACGGAATGAAGGTTATATACCTTAATACGGCAAATATGTAATATCCAGTAGAAAGTGTCTGAAGCACCAAATATCTTTTTACTGAATGGGTTTCATGAGCGTATAAGTCGATTAAGCGATGTCTGTCTATCTTTATGAAATTCTTAAAATAGGACATAGTCTAATACATTTGCAGATCGCAGCCGGGGTTGTAAATTTATCAATATTGACCCCACTCCTCCAGGTACCTCTCATACAAATTGACCAATTTTTCGATTTTAAATTTGTTCCCTATAACTTCTCACTTGTTAACCACATTAATTTAAATGTCAACACACCCATTCAGAAGAAAGTCTGGTCTTACTCATATACTAATTGAATAACATACGAGTATGTCATT